>MJUU01043473.1:73145-84753 GCA_002080025.1 Modiolus philippinarum | reverse complement strand
AAGAGGGCCTTCAAAAATACTGTGATACTAGCTTTTCAAGAAGTGGTGTAAATGAAATGTGGATATTAAAAAACTCTAAAGATCTACTTGACATCCTGAAATCTAGATCATTATTGCATTGCAACAGCATTAAAACATTTGACTTCTCCACACTTTATACTACCATTCCTCAGGAACAACTGAAATCTCTACTGAAAGATATAATTCTCCCGTAAGAACGGCGAACGCAGATATAATTACATTGTCATAGGCAGAGAACAAGCATACTTTGTGAAATACGACTCAGAATCACAGAAAAAATACACAGAGGAAGAAGTGATAAAAATGTTAGAGTTTTTGATCGACAATATATTTGTCCAGTTTGGAGCAGACCATTGGAGCTTGAAATTAAAGAAACTACAGATACTTCCACATCGGCTTTGTTCCTTGACCTTCATCTTGAAATTGACAACAGAGGTACATTACAAACTAGCCTGTATGACAAACGCGATGACTTCACTTTTCCAATAGTCAACTTCCCTTTTCTTTGTAGCAACATTCCAAGAGCACCAGCATATGGAGTTTACATCTCACAACTCATTCGCTACTCAAAGGCTTGTGGTCGTTACAATGACTTCCATGATAGAGCCCAGTTGCTTACAAATATACTGCTTAAGCAAGTGTACGTTACAAATCTTAAAGTCATCACTACAGAAGTTGTACGGTCGACATCACGATCTTGTGGATCGCTATGGGATGACAACAGATCTTTCCCTCTACAACTAAAGTTTGTTTTCCTCTATCGGATTCTACTTTACTACTGGAGTTGACATGTTCAACACGGCGGGTGTCCTATAAGAAGCAGGAGATGCTTACTCTACCGGTACACTTGATCTCACGCATGGTTTTTTATTGGGTCCGTGTTGTTCATCTGTATGTGTGTCTTCATTTTTTCTTTTTTGTCTCGTACTCAAGTGGTGTCCTTGTTTCTTAGTGTGTATGATTTTGCCATTGTCCATTGATTGTTCGTTCTTTTGATTGAGGGTTCGGTTCTCACCTACTTTAATATTGAAGATTATTTTCTAATATTAAAAAATCGATTTTTAATATTAAAAAATCAATTTTTAATATTAAAAATCGATATTTTGATATTAAACAACAGGGAATAACTTCCCCAACGGCTTGCCATAATTTTTTTGCATCCACTTAATTCTAAACCCCCGGAAGTATACAAATCGGTCTATTCACTTCAATATGTCTCATCTTATGGAAAGTCATTGGGGAATTAAGTCCCTAATTATTGATATTAATTTTTTTTTAAATATTTTTATATGTTTATCCAACTTTAGGTTTAGAATATGTCATTAACCAATCCGCCTCCCTAGAGATCTTAACAAACCTCATTTTTTCCTAATTTCAATTTCGACCTGTCAAAGACAAATGCTGTTGAGTTCGCACCGAAAAATACCGCAATAGAAGGGGAGGTATGAGGCGTCATAAAACTGTTTTAACCCGTTCGGCACCATTTCTTTTGGAATTGCTGTACCAAACGAAGACCATTGCGGTCGACAATTTTTCCATTGGTTTCCGCCCGATTTGTCTTTTGTCTCATGGACTTCGGCCCTTGACAACTCTGTTCGTTAATTTTGTTATTACCCCATTTTAAATATTAGAATATCATTTTTTAATACTAAAAAATTGTCAGATTTTCTATTAAAAAAATGTTTTTAATACTAAAACTTAATTTTTTAATACTAAAAATTGTTTTTTTTAATATTGAATAATAATTTCGATTTTTTTAATATTAAAAAATGATCTTTTAATATCATAAAAATTCATAACATTTTCTTAATATTAAAAATGCGCCACCTATGAAATGTAAAGTAAATATGAAACCGGCTCACGACTGGAAAGGCGAGTTACCGGATTATGGTCTCTAGTTTTTAACATCCTTTCAAAAAGAAATAAATATTTGCTTTGTTCTATTGTAATTTGATATTTCACTTTTACCTTTGTGTCAGTGATGACATGTAGGTACAAATGTATATAGAAACTCGATCATTGAACATACTGAAAATGAATTATCAGAGGTAGATCCCCAAAAAAATACATTGGATGTTATAAAAAATAATAATGGTTTTAAAGGACATTTCCCGATTAAAAAAATCTCTATTTTATAATAAAAAATAGAGATATTGTTTATATAAAACATGCTTTTCTAATATTAAAAATGATTTTCTAATAGTAAAAATAATTTTCTTATATTCAATAATGGTTTTTTAACATTAAAAATCAGTTTTAATATTTTTATTTTAAAAAATGAATTTCTTATTTATAAGAAAATGATTTTCTTTATCAAAAAATAAAGTTTTTTTTATTATTGAAAAACCGTGTATTTTCAATATTAAAAGAATTGATTTCTTAATATTAAAAATTATTTTTTGATAGTAAAAAATTTATTTTTAATGCTGAAAAATTATTTTTCAATATTTAAAAACAGGGAATAAATTCATCAACGGCTTGATATACTATCTTTCTATCTGAATAAATGTTAAATTTAATAGGCTATGCATGAACAAGACAATCCCTATGAAACAGCATCAAATGGTGACTGGGTGTGGTTTAGAGGGGTCTCATCCCGTTGTGTAAATCAGAAAATTCTGAACATTTTTATGCCTTTAATTCTATTATAATATTTAAATACATGTATGTAGATATGTCAATGCAACGTTTCCCACTAACTGTGAAATATTCTTAGATATTAGTATCTTTATTTCCATCGCTGATTATTTTTCTACTCTCTAATTTCATTATTATACAAAGAATGTATTTAAGGGGGTAGACCTGGGGAAGCCTAAAATTTTCCACTCGTTTAATTTTCTTAATATTTTCGGTATTAAAGCTACCTGTGTTCATGTCGACTTTTAGCAATTTTCAACAACTTTTACCGTCCCGTTTCATGTCTAGTGGTCATCAAAAATACCCTGTTTCCTCATATTATTTGGTCTGTTCAGGGCTTGATTGTGGTGTATAAAATTGGCTCTAATTAAATTTGTATTTGTTCTAAAATTATTTCAAAAGTAAAATTCTGTAGTTTAGAAATGTGTGAAAGTAGGCATGAATAATGATAGTAAATTTAACCAGTTTGAACTGAAATACATTGGTGTTCTGAATAGTATCGGCTGAAATTTTTACTCTACTTTGATCACTATTAAACAATTCTTGTAAAAAATTATGTCGTTTAATTTTCACCAAAAACTGAGAATAGAAAGAAAACAAGTATATGTAAGATATATTAAAATTTTAGAAAATTCTATCGTTACATTTTTCTTAATTTAGAATAAAGTGGGTAAAAATCAATAAAATTGCTGAATCTGTGCTATAAATTACCTCCCTTGGAAGAAATCTGACTTTTACATATTTTCATTATCTTTGGACAGCATAGCAAAAATGTGCAGTAAAAATGTACTCATTATAAATAACAGGATGTTAAGTATTTGTTTTGATGACAAAATTAATATATATTTGCTGTGTGGAAAAAAATTTACAATTTAAAAATTTTGATAATACCTATTGTAATGATTCTATTTGTTTGCGTAAATTATAAAAAAGTGATAAACAGTGTTATCTCCTCCTTCCCCAGGTCTACCCCCTTAAATACTTAAACAGATCT
This sequence comes from Modiolus philippinarum, assembly GCA_002080025.1. Lineage (NCBI taxonomy): Eukaryota > Metazoa > Mollusca > Bivalvia > Mytilida > Modiolidae > Modiolus > Modiolus philippinarum. The sequence goes on along the minus strand of MJUU01043473.1, from coordinate 81,101 downwards.
ATGTGTGTTAGTTGCATATGTGTTCTTAAATATTAGTAATTTATTTGAATTTTCTTGCTGCGAGTTCTTACGATGCCGATCTTTTCTACTTTATGTCAAAATATAGTTTTTACATAAATTTTGTTCATGATTGATCAGTGTTGACTATAAAATAGATCATTTTACTGACCATTACTGACCGGGTGAGAAAAATATTTTACTCCAGTCAAACCATTAAATTTAATGGTAAGATTGTAAGACTAGCCAGGGTAATTAATACTAATTAGTGTGAAATGCCCAATTTGAGAGGGTCGCTTTAATCGCAGAGTATTCACATCAATGCAGAATATCGAGGAATTTCTAGTTTTACTAATACTTCAAGTATTCCAAATAGCCCATGATAAGAATCATTAATTTTCCAATGTACAAGGCGTGAAAGCGCACACACTGTTTAATTTATAAAGCGCATCGTATGCTATCTTACGTCACAGGACACGCCAAAATTACCACACACACACATAAAAATAGCTAGAAAGAAGTTTAGTAAAGAATAAGGGTCGAAACACCTAAATATTGTAGAACATCTAAATGTTATTAGAATTAAATAGGAAACAACGGCAGTAGAATACTGAAGGAACAAAGCACAAAATTACATAAATCAAAGTCAAGAGACAGGGCAAAGGCAAGGACACCAGAAGACGGATGACCAAAGGCACTAAATGCCCACAAAACACACAACCACTACATATGCAACACAACAAATTAATTCACTAACAGTGTGAACTCTCAAAAAACAGTGATATCAGGTGATCCGGAAGGGTAAGCATGTCCTGCCCTGTATACAGCACCCGTCATACTTTCAATGGGTCAATCCAGGGTAAAGTCAAAACTGGTAATGTCAAATCCGGTAAGATGTGAATCTAGCTTAAAATGTCAGTTTTCATTTGTGACACTGACATTTCATACTTATCAATGATGTCTTGGTGACGGCCATAGAAGGTACGAAAGTAACAACGGCCGAACATATCCCTGACTCAGATGGATGGAAAAGTGCGGAAATAAGAAAATGTCTTGAGTTTTGAATTTTGAATTCTGAAATTTGAATTTTGAATTCCGAATTTTGAATTTTGAAATTTGAATGGTCCTCCTCGGCTTTCGTATCATACAGTATTTCATTCCAAAATTATTGGAGAAAACACATTTTTTTGCAAATTGCGTGTATAAAAATGATCACTTGGAATATGTATAAGATGATCACATAGTCAAGCCTCCAAATCAATACCTGCTGACATTTTAGTTTTCTTTATAAGAAGTTCCCACTTTTAGCTGACTTCTATATCGGAAGAGAATTGAGTGAATCGGATTAAAAATTTTTGCCTTGCTTTCTTTTTCTCCAAAAAAATAATGTCTAAAGATTGAAACAATTCATTGAAAACTTCGAAACAAGACATCTTCAAAAAGACAAAATATTACTTGTCTGAATAGAAATCGGGTAATCTTTAAACTTGGAATAGCCGGAAGTTGGACAGGAGGTGTATTTTTTGTTAAGTATAAATTTATTCTCTTAAAACATCTGTGTCAGGGATATGTCCAACTCTTGTTACAGTTATCACTATAAATTTTATATGATTATGATCAAGATTTGAAAGACTATCACTGTTTTTCTATGATAACATTCTAAGTAAATTAAGCGCTCATGAACTGAATACCAACTACCACATTTGACATAACATCTAACTTGGCAGCTTGACGAAGTGCCATACTCAAAACATACATGTATCATGCTTTCTTTTTCACCGCACCTGATGATGATCCTGATATTTAGGGCTTGATACTGCTACAGTCTTTTTAACTGTTCATGTAACATTATCTCCTTTTTTTCCCTTTTTTTGTTTTTGTTTTTGTTTTCGTTTTTTTTTAATTGTGTTACCATTTTGCATTACCACTATACAGCCCATTCTTTTGTGTTTTGATATCAAATTTTTTCTTGTTGGTTGTCGTGTCGTTAGTCGTTTACCGATGTATTACTCATACTTCATTTTAATGCGAAATGGAAGTGTTGATATATAACTTCTTTTTTATGCAAAGTGGAAGTGTTGATATATAACTTCACTTTTATGCAAAACTGAAGTTTTTTGATATATAACTTCATTTTTATGCAAAATGAAAGTTTGTTGATATTTAACTTCATTTTTATGCAAAATGGAAGTGTTGATATATAACTTCATTTTTATGCAAAATGGAAGTTTGTTGATATATAATTTCACTTTTATGCAAAATGGGAATTTGTTGATATATAATGTTATTTTATGCAAAATGGAAGTTTGCGCTGATATATAACTTCATTTTCATGCAAAATGGAAGTTTGTTGATATACATATATTTATTTTTTCTTTCATTTCTTCACAAAAACATTTGTATTTATTGATATATATACAAACGTCTGAATGGACACAGAAGAGCCACTTCTGCCCGTGAGTCAACACTTCAGGTTGTCAGACCACAGTATCGAGGATTGCAGTAGAGTGAAAATCCTCATCATTGAACAGAACGGCCAATGGAGTGATTCCCAACGTGAAGACCGAGAAAGATTTTGGATTAAAGAACTCCGGGTTTTACATCCTGACGGAATAAATAAAAAACAATAGACCTATAAAGACAACTAACAGTGTATCTTCGAGTTCTTATGTATCTTATACTTATCCATAGTTTTATTTATTTATTATAATTTTTTTTTTATTTCTATAGTTGAGACTATCAATTTGTCTATGTAATTGAACTGTAAGATGTTTATTTTCAAACTTGTATGTAAAAAATATTTGACGTTATGTGTTGACTTATAATTATAAAGCTACATTTTCTGTTTACCTGTGTGAAAGAAAAATATTTTTGACATTCGATTTTTTATTGAGTTACGTAATCATCAATCGCTATTACATTTTAGCGTGTTTAAGACACTGATGAAAGTCATTTGTTGGCTGAAAATTTTGTCACATTATTTGTAACAACTTTTATATATTTTATCGATATCTTTACACAATCTTCTAGACTTATATATCAAACAATAGACAAAAGTGAACAGTACACAAATAATACAGTCTTGGCGTTCCTATTGTTTGATTATATTCTTCTCACAAAGTGTGTATCCTGTCGGATCCAGTATGTCGGGAATTTTGGCGTTGTTGCTTTGTTTATAAATGTTTATATAGATATATATACGAATTTAATGTAGTACTTGTATAAAATTCAGTGTCTTGGAAAAAAATGATGTTAATGTTTTCAGGTCTGCATTATAAACGCAATTTCTGTATTTTTAAGCAAAACTAACGACATATACAAAAAATTAAAATAAAATGAAAGATAAATTACGGCTACACATACTAGCCTCAAAACTGGCATCTATCAGTCTATCTGTCAAATTAAATGATATTTTTTTTTATTAATTCAAAAATAGTTATTGATATAACTTTCACCATTTAAGGCTCCATAGCTATGGAACGTCAAGACTGTCAAATTAAATGGTAAAAATTTTGTTTTTGATTAAATCAAAAATAGTTATTGATAAAGCTTTCACCATTTCAGGCTCCATAGCTATGGAACGCCGAGACCGTCAAATTAAATGGTAGAAATTTTGTTTTTGATTAATTCAAAAATAGTTATTGTTACAACTTTCTCCATTTTAGGCTCCATAGCTATGGAACGCCGAGACTGTCAAATTAAATGGTAAAATTTTTGTTTTTGATTAATTCAAAAATAGTTATTGATATTACTTTCACCATTTTAGGCTCCATAGCTATGGAACGCCGAATGACCATGTATTCAAGCAATTCAAGGCAGCTTGAATGACTTAAAGATAGATTCAATTAATTAAAGATGGGTACAATTCAACTGAATCTATCTTTAAAACAATTAATCTTATCTTCAAATGTATTGAAAACATCTATTGAATTAAACTTATTTGCAATTCAATTGAAATAGGAACAATTGAAACAAATCTATCTTCAATTGAAATGAACCTATCTTCGACCTTTCAATGAATTGCAGATATAAAAAAAAGAAGGGAAACGGGGAATATGTCAAAGAGACAACGACCCAAAGGGGAGTAATAACAACTCAAAGCCATCATAAGTTCTTCAATGAACGGTGAGGAAACCCCACAGTTGAACATATCTCCAAATAAATTAAAAGATAGGTTTAAATCAGTTGTATCTATATACAAATCAATTAAAGATATCTTTAATTCAATAAGAAAAACCTTCAGTTAAATCAAAGATAGTTTTGAACCTTCTTTCAAGGTTTCAAATTTTTAGACATGTATTATTGATTTATACCTATCTTTAAATGAATTAATTTGAAAAATAAAATCCGAAACAACATTACTTTGAGACATTGTAATAATTTTGTCTGTTTATCTTGATTACAAATTTGAACTCTCAACGTTTAAATAGTTACAAAGATTTCGAACTTCATGCCCATGCTATTTTATTTGATTAATTTACATTGATTATATGAATATTCCACAAATGCCATCTTAAGATTAACATGCTTGTGTTTTTCAGCGCTGCACTATTCACCACTGATAAATGAGAAAATAAGAGACCTATGGAAAAAACGTAGTTTACTCAAACATATGATTGTGTAGACAAGACTTTTGTCATGGAGAAACAGGTTTGTCTCATTTGCATTTACTCCATATCCTTTCATTGTTTATTGAATATATCGTAGAAGAATTTCAATTCCGTATTTGATAAATTAACCACTTTAACAAAAAACATATCTTAAAAGCTAGGGAAAACAATTCATTGAGAGCAAATCTCCTCTTCTAGAAATTACCTATAAGCTCTTTTAAGGCCATTCTGGTATCGTACAAATCAGTGACATCAGAAAAATATTCGTGTCTTTTTCATAGTAAAATCGAGCAACAAACAAATACAGAAAAAAATTCCGATTTGCGAAATTTGGAAATCAACGGTTCAAAAACAAGCATTTTCGTCAATTAATTTTCCCCTTAATTCGTTTTTTTTATCCCCTCGCCCAACGAAGTTGGGGAAGGGATATAGCGTTTAACCCGTTCGTCCGTCCGTTCAAACTTAAGACCATATATTTTTAGAATAACAAGTCGTAGATGGACAATGTTTTGTCCATGGATGCATCTTGAAGAGTACTTCAGGTTGATATATAGAATAGGTGGATTTGACCTACATTTCATACATGAGTGACTCAGGTTAAAGTTTTTGTAAGAGTCCAGATCTGGGATACTACAACTTGTAGAGGAATAATATTTTGTATGTTGATGCGTCTTGTAAAGTTACGAAGCTCCAGATAAAAATTAGGTCACTTTGGCCTACATTTCATGGATGAATGACTCAGGTTAAAGTTTTTATAAGAGTCCAGATCTGGGATACTACAACTTGTAGAGGAATAATATTTTGTATGTAGATGCGTCTTGTAAAGTTACGAAGCTCCAGATAAAAATTAGGTCACTTTGACCTACATTTCATGCATGAGTTACTAAGGTTAAAGTTTTTGTAAGAGTCCAGATCTGGGATACTACAACTTGTAGAGGAATAATATTTTGTATGTAGATGCGTCTTGTAAAGTTACGAAGCTCCAGATAAAAATTAGGTCACTTTGACCTACATTTCATGCATGAGTGACTTAGGTTAAAGTTTTTGTAAGTGTCCAGATCTAGGATACTACTACTTGTAGAGGAATTAGATTTTGTATGTAGATGCGTCTTGGAAAGTAACGAAGCTCAAGGTAAAAATTAAGTCACTTTTACCTACATTTCATGCATGAGTGACTTAGGTTAAAGTTTTTGTAAGAGTCCAGATCTGGGATACTACAACTTGTAGAAGAAAAATATTTTGTATGTAGATGCGTCTTGTAAAGTTACGAAGCTCCAGATAAAAGTTAGGTCAGTTTTACCTACATTTCATGCATGAGTGACTGCGGTTAAAGTTTTTGTAAGAGTCCAGATCTGGGATAATACAACTTGTAGAGGAATAATATTTTATATGTAGATGCATCTTATAAAGTTAGGAAGCTACAGATAAACATTAGGTCACTTTGACCTACATTTCATGCATGTACGATTTAGGTTAAAGGTTTTGTAAGAGTTCAGATCTGGGATACTACAACTCATAGAGGAATAATATTTTGTATGTAGATGCGTCTTGTAAAGTTAGGAAGCTCCAGATGAAAATTGAGTCACTTTGACCTAAATTTCATGCATGAGTGACTTAGGTTAAAGTTTGTGTTTCAGCTCGGAGTTTAGATACTACAACTCGTAGAAGAAGAATATTTTGTATGTAGATGCATCTTGTAAAGTTACAAAGCTCCAGATAAAAATTAGGTCAGTTTGGCCTACATTTCGTGCATGAGTGACTTAGGATATAGTTTGTGTTACAGTCTAGATTTTAGATACTATAACTTGCAGAAGATTAATCTTTCATCAGTAGATGCATATGCTTTAGGTATGAGGCTCTAGATTGAAATAAGGTCACTACATTTCTTGCATGACTGGCTCAGATTTAAGTAATAAGTCAGATCCTGAATGGTACAACTTCCTTGAGTGCTTATTATAGTAGACAAACATCCAATCAACGGGCGAGGGGATTAGCTCTTGTTCCCGACTGCCCCTTCTCTTGTTTTATTTCTAGCGTATAAGAAAAAGATGTGTGTACATCAAATATGACATCATAAACATGCAACATGGTGCCAGGCAGTATAATGCACTTTATTTATCAAACCGTTCATTTAAAGATACAAGAACAAACATGAAATTTACGAATTATTTTTGAAATAAAGTTATTGGACATGTCAACACATTTGTTGCCAAATTTATTGGACATGTCAACACATTTGTTGCCATAACTTTTTTTAATAACCACTCATATGATAATGATTTTTACCTAACGATGTCTGCAGGGCATTTTTCCAGATTTCATGCCTTTAGACAGGTGAATTTTTGTACCAATATATCGGAAAGCTAATAGTGTCTGTAAGTCTCGTTCAATTTTGGGACTTCCGGGCACAAAATTCGTACCCGGAAGTTACATTTTTAACAACAACATATGACGTTTCAATCACAAAATTAGGACGTCATAATGCTGCAACGTCATATTTTGGCGAGAAACATTTTCAAATTGCAATTTTATCGTGATTTCTCGGTGTCACATGACGAGACTTACAGACCCTATAACGAAGCAAACAATGATTATCAATTTAGATATAAGATATAAAGTATTTTTAAGTCTCCCAAAGGAAGTTGGGAGACTCATTGATTTGTCGCGTTTCTTATTTTTAATAATGGTTTGACGTTTACAACATTTTCTTTAAAGCAAAAATATGAACCAAATCGCTAGAGCTGAAAATTATGTACTTGCGCAAGAGAAAAACGGAATTAACGCAAGGAATACAATTTGATAAAAGATTTCTATTGAGAAAACATTAGAGAAATAAATATTCCACTGTTCATTTCTCCTTTTGGAATGGTTACCCACAATTTTTAATTTCATATATGCAAACAATAAAGTGGTTTAAAAGAGCTTGCGAGGTGTAAACAAAGTATTTAATATACTCATAGATTATAGTTATATTCAGAATCATTTCTACAGAAAATCCTCATGTTTTCAATTCAACTTTTGCACTTAAATGATCAGTAGCCCTAAATTTATAATTACTTTTTGCAGAATTTGTTTCAATATACAAAAGAAGGCAGGATTGAGGAACTTAATGACCTACTCTTTAAAGACTTAGATGTAAATGAACCTGATGAGGAGGTAAGAATATACAAAATTGAATGAATATTGTTTTTTTAATCTGCTGGTAAACGTGAGTCCTCCATAAGAGAACTATCATTGTGAACAAGACAATTGGATTTTTATTATCAGAGTGATTAAAACAGAGTTATTTCCGATGACGTCAAATATCTCCCTCATGCATAGCTCTGTCCTTTGGCGTGTTTTTTTTTTT
>MJUU01043473.1:35468-73138 GCA_002080025.1 Modiolus philippinarum | reverse complement strand
TTTTTTGGTTTGATGTGCACTGCAGAAACATAGGTTGTCGAAATGCGCATGTATAGAACATAAATCAAAAGTAACTCCGGTATTTTGTTAATCATGTCACAAAGAAAAATATATAATTGATTAAAACTTTTCTTCTTCTGATTTCTTTCTTTTCTGCCATTTTGTTTTGGTATTCGTTTGCTAATATTATTGCATTTTTAAATTATCAATTTTTCAGTAAAATTCAAATTTAATAAACATTTTACACATTTGCTGTAATGTGTACATGTGTAATAGATACATTTTGTTTGGTATTCGTATGTCTATGTATTGATGCATTTTTAAGGTAGTTCGAGTTTAATAAAAATATCGGACAGAATTTCTTTTTTTAAGACGTTTTGTAGGTCTTAGTACATTGTTTCAAAAAATACAATAAAAATGATATGTCACTCATCATCAGCCTTAAGTCTTGGGTACCCATAAACCGATGTAACCCCAGCGCTGGCTGTTGCCAGTGCTGGTACCAAGTCCAGCTATCCCGAGTTCCTATCGTTATCTATGTCTGTCTTTTGTCATTATATTGTTTTTCGTGTGCAGTTCCCTGGTTGATTGTGACCTGTGATTGTAATGTTCGGCCATTGTGGATGTTTCCTGTTATCTTCCTTTCATTAATTTGAAAATCAGGCCAATTCAGTATTTTTCAGCGATATTCACAAAGAATATATAGGTAACTGAGAAAATGCTTATTGATTAGCTTTCATATGAAATAAATATCAGATAGATATTTAAAATTATATATTGTGACGTCACAATGAAAAGGCCGAATAAGATTATTCGGGCTTGAAAATGAAGTCAAATCCGCATCCGACTTGTTTTCGTAAATGCGCCTATTGAATGTGCCGTGTATAAGTGTCGATCTACCTTATTTATCAAACTTAAATATTCATAACCAATGAAGGGATATGAAGTAAATGGATATGAGACAAAAACTCTTCAAACACATTTTACAAATACAAATAACTTTTTTTCTCCTCGCCTCAGAGAGGTGGGAGATATATTGTATTCACTCTTGGGTTCCGTTACCGAATTTGATAAAATTCAACTACAATGATAGATGTGTGTACTAAATTTGCAAACAAGTGGCGTTTTGAATTTAACGGTTCCTAATCATGCGTTATGTGTTTCTCTAAAGGAGCCAAAAAACCAAATTTATATGGAGAATTAGTGACCAAGTTATACTAATAACTGATAAATTCAGACATCTAGGGAAAGAAATTAATAGTAACTTTTGTCCGTACAAAAGAACACAGGCGGTGTGCAGAAAGGGTCAAAATACTTATTTTGCCGTAGCTAATATTAGAAAGGAAAATGTAAATCCGATCGCACTAAACAGTTGTGTTGCCTTCTCCTTTGTGCGGCTGCGAAATGTGGGGTAATTTACAAAACTGGGATATTACTGTTCTCAATCGATTCAAACATATGGTTGGGTTGCATAAAATGCGCAAAGACTGCCGGTTTGGACTAGATCTGATATATGTGAAAGCATTGTAGGACTACACCCAATACTTACAGAAATTGAAAAAAAACGTAAATTGCAATTCTTTGGCAAACTATGCAATCTCAATTCTGACTCTTTACCGAAAATGGTGTTACTAACGCGATTCTTCACATGTCTGTCCGACCATAGCCTACATATTGGATTAATTCCTGATATAATTCAAATCTTGAATGAATATAAACTTTATGACTTTATTTTAAAAATTCCTAAATACAGGATACTTTCCTACCAAACTTGTATGGAAACAGTCTGTCATAACTTGTATTCAGTCAACTCAACATGATAAATGGATTTCACGCGTGTCAATAGATTTGGACTTTTCCAGATTTTTCTCAATTTCATAACACAATATCAATGGCTTATGTATGGACATACCCGTCAAAAGCAATTGAACTCCTCCGAGCATTCCTGATAGCGAAACTACTGATTTTGATGTTAAGCGTTGAGATATATGCCGCAAACTATTTAAAGGTGTAATGGTTCATGAATCATGCGAATGTTGCCGCACATGCACACTACTTGAAATACCGTCTGATATGATCATTTGAGTACTTTGATTTAAGCCTATACGTTGAACTTTTTCATAACGATTCCGAGAGTCTGTATATCATTTACCTTGGTAAGTCACCGTCCACACTATTATCTAACACTGCCTCGGCTTCCTTTCGTAATCTCTGTTACTTTAACATAGTAAAATCGGCCGCTGAATACAACCGATACCTGGTTTGGTGACATGCAATTTCATGCAATTTCACCAGCCAGATAATTAATGAAGGAAAGATAACAGGAGACACTTACAATGGCCGAACATTACAATCATATGTCACAATCAACCAGATAACTGCACAAGAAAAACAATAAAATGACAAAAGACAAACATAGATAACAATAGGAATTCGGGATAGCCGGACTTGGTACCGGCACTAGCAACAGCCAGTGGTAGGGTTAGACCGGTTTATGGGTACCCAAACCTTCCCTTTCTCTATCCCGTTTCCCTATAGTATAATGAACATACAAATAAAAACCAATACAGGTAGACCGCTAACTCTCAGACCGCAATCTTGACAAGGAAAGAATAGACAAAAAGTAATTTAGAAAGAAGGGTCGAGGGGTGTTCGCCGCTAAACTACCGGTTAGCTCAAGGAGCCTAGTCTTCTGGTAAAACACTGTCGCACTACGGAATAATAATCAAATTCAAAACTTCCCGAAGGGTTTGGTAAACAATCATCATGGATTTCAGTAGGCATCGACAGTATCAGTGAGAGACCAGTATAATTGTAAAATCTTCAGGTCATTGGATCCCAAAGCCAATTTAACGGAATCATGAAGAATATCCGGTTAATATCCCCTCTTACGTAAAGAATGTAAGTTACGTCCCAGTTTTTCTGGATTTTTTTTTATCATTTTTGACATTTTCTAACAACATTTCCTTAAAAACGAGGGTGAGAAATGCTATTAGTAATAAGCTGTTTCCGAGCCGCATTATATTTAGATACCAAATGTTCATATTTTCTTTAAACTTCTTAATTGTGTTTATCGATCTATGAAATCTGTAACCTTGTTGTAATAGTTTGGATGTGATAGTGAAAGTCGTCAATAGATAGTAGATCAGACGCGTACGAATAGTACCAGTTGAAATATATACACCCCGTATGATGGAGCTGTATGAACATCGCCATCAAAAAAAGGAAATTAGTAATAGTGAAATCAAAATCATCCCTTTTACTATAAATTTTAGTTTTAATTTGTCCATAGTTTACGATGATAGTTAGATCGAGAAATGGGCAGTATTTAGAATCATTGTTTGCTTTATTAAGTTTCAGTTCCTGTGGGTAAATGATGTCGACATAGTAAAAAACAGGGGATTGTCAATAGTAAGGATATCGTCGATTTACCTGCTGTTATTGTTTAAAATTGAAATAAGTTAATTACTGTTTAGTATGGTTCCATCCTGTAGTTTTTTTCATAAAGTCCCGTTCGTAACAGAACAGGAAAAGATCTGCAATGAGAGATGCACAGTTTGTACCTATGGGAATTCCAATGACCTGTTGAAAGACGATGTTGCCAAAACGAACAAAAATGTTGTCTAGCAAAAGATTCAGTGCCTTAATCATGTCATTGGATGTCCAAGCATGTCCAAGAACAATGATTTTTTAAGTGATGTAAGGGAAGAATCCTTGCTTTTTATTACAACAAATGAATTGTAGGCAAGAAAATTTGGAAGTCCATTAAATAAGTTATCTCAATTTAGATTTAATCAATTAATGTGGAAGGGTTGTATACACTTTTTTTCTGCAATATGACTTTTTCTTACATATTTATAAATTAATAATGCATCTGTTCATTTGTATGTATGTTTTTCTTTTTTTTTTCTGCTTTGATGTAAATTGATGTTATCACATATTTATACGCAAGTTGTACCATTTTCCTTATGTAATAACCGGATGAGAGCCTGATCGATACCCGTGTCCGGGGAAGATAACTGTTATCTCCCCTGTTTTGATGACGTCATCTAGCAACGTAAACAAAATACGGATGAAGCCGAAGCTTGTTCTCGGTTCAGAAGTGTTTTGAAAATGAAAAGTCGGTATTTGTTTCTGCCTTAAAAATGAAACACCAAAGGAAAACCTTTTTGATGCTGAAATTTTCAAACAGTGGCTTCAGACCGTGGTCTCCGTAAAATTTCATCAAGTCAGGATTGACACTGCAGTTTTACATTGTTATTCCTGGCAAGATTGTTTCATCTTTCAGATGAGAAAGATGCAGTTTTTTATCACAACTTGATCCGTTCTTTTTAAGCACCTGTCAACTGATACATGTACCATATGTATTGCAACAAGAAAAGAGAAGTTGGTGGGATGAGGGGGGTGGTCAATATGAGTTTGCCTAAACTTTGTCCATTTTAAAGCAAAATAAATATGTAATTGTATTCTTTAAGCTTGCAACATTCCCCTGTCAAATATGTGATAAAAAGATTATGACATGTCTATTCCGGTATCCGGTAGATTTTGACGCTGCAAATAAGATGGAATCTTCGAATTTGTGGTCTGGGGTGACATCGGCTATTGATTGCAATTGCAAATCTAGTTATGATTGTCCTCCTTTGCATTTCTTGCCACGCTTTATCTGAGAGACTGCAGAAGTTGCCGTTTAACAACAATAAAAAAATGTTTTGATACAAAATGAAGTGGGAAATAAATCAAAAGCAACTAGACAAAACTGTATAATTCTGTGGCTATATATATTTAAGGTTTATATTCGTTTTGTACATTAGCTCCTTGATATATAGTTTAACAGTATTTCTTTTATAAAATATAATGAGGTATACACATAATGATTTGACTAGAAGAAATTTGTATATCCAAATTTGCTTTAATATTTAAATAAATAATATTTTGATATCTAAGCCATGGCTATTTTTTTCTATTCTTGCCCTCAATTTTTTGTTCCCTTCTATGGATATATATTGCCCTGATTTTGGATTTTTGAATTTCGAATTCCCCATCATCATTATTGCTTCGGTATTCGTTTGTCGATGTATTCTACAGCAGGTTTGATTTTATTTTGCTTTCTTCCAAATACGATTCGCGAGCTGCACTTACTAGACTAACATTGTCAAATAGACTTTTGTTGGTAAATAATGCGATTCAATGTCAACACTACAATTTCACCCACTAGCTTCTTTTATGTTTTTATACTCTGAGAGTAAAATTTCCTACACTATATGTAAATTGCAATGTTGCACTATTTTTACTTATCCTACAATTGTAGCTTTTACTACACAGATAAAGCCCTACGTATACCGCCTTGCTGTATCCTGCACAGCTGTATCTTGTATACTGTACAGGATATCGATTTAAGCCACGCCCAATTCCGTTTTTCCGCCGTGCGCGGTCCCGGCTGAAGAATAGGCCCGCAGCATCCTCTGAGCTTGGAGTATGAGCCATCCTAACAGAGGACCCCGAGGGAACCCCGGGATATAGAAATAGGACCCAGTATCTCCGGNTATTTGTACTCGGCACGAAACAGATTGAAATGCTCGCCAAAGGCTCGCACGTCAATCTGTTTCTAAGCCTTGTACAAATACAATTGATATTTAAAGACACTAACTATATATTGTCTATTTATTATAGTCAGCAACTTGTGAATCTATTTTAGGGATTTACAGCTCTTCACCATGCTGCTAAAAATGGACAATTGCTTTGCCTGCGTAGACTCATCAAAGCTGGAGGAAAAATTGAAGCACAAGATAAAGAGGTACATTATACATTCTTAGTTGATACTTTGACATAACTACTAATTGTTGTCGCCAAAAACTAAAATTGATGGTGAACTATGTACGTCACTGTGTCGACATCTTTTTTGAACTTACATCTCGAATTTGACGAAAATGGTCATCTCAGTACTAAAGGGCGATTTTAATTTCAAAATTATTAATTTCCCCAACTTGGAGAGAAATATTCCAGCTTCTCCTGCTTACGGAATGTATGTTTCACAGTTGATTCGTTACGCGAGAGCTAGCACAAATTATACAGACTTTGTCATTAGAAATTGTTATTCCGTGACCGCCTTATCAATCAAGGCTTAAAAAAATTCCATCTCACACGACCATTAAAAAGTTTTTTTAATAGATAGCAGTCCCTTGTGGAAAAATTTGAAGTTTCGGTCCGAACTCTGATTCAAGATTAGTTTTTACTTAGTACTGGGATGATCATTTCTTTTAACTGTCTACGACCTTTCAATATCAATTGCTGTTGAGTTGCTACTGGTCACTTCCGCAATTGGCATGCCATAAAACCGGTTAAACCCACCATTTCTTTTGAAATGCCTGTATCAACTCAGGACCATTGTGGTCGACAATTTCTCTGGTGGTTTCTCCCTGATTTGTCTTTTTTCACATGGACTTCGGCTCTTCACAATTCTGTTCGGTAATTTTGTTATTACCCCTATTCAAGATGGATAACAACAATCCTTTGCTTGTTTTTACCTTGTATAAGTAGAGATTTTGTCTCATGTGCACTTACCCCATATCCTTTCATTGTTATTGAATTTGTAAGTCATGACCAAACATTATGTCATAAATTTTATTTATCTGGTCCACAATTTGAAAAATACTCAAGTTATCAATATCGAGCAAAGATGTTCTAAACAAATGGATGCGAGTTTTTAGTATTCAAAATCGCTCTATTTAATAATATTTAATAATTGTGTGGAGAATTACTATGTCCCATGTAAGATTAAGCATCCTTGTATATATTTCTTTTAAAGATCAACTTTTTGTGATTAACATGTCATTCTACCCGTCCAAAACCATGCGTTTCTAGATTTGAAAGACCCTTACATAGATGAAATCAGCTGAAGTACTAAAGCTAGTTATGGCAGTATTTACAGAATAGAAACCATAAAATGCTGTTAGACTGAATAAAACTTTCATAGGAGAAATCTTCAGAGGAAAGAGGACACATATATATAGATTATAACATGCCATTTTTCATATCACACCCATTATCAGCCCTAGGTCAGAATATCAGCCCGAGAGCCGACAGGTTCAAGGGTTGATTTTCAGGATAATTATTTCAAAAGATAACTAAAAAAATCAGTTTTGTGTAGCGTAAAATCTATTTCGAAAATGACTGATAATACAGTTACGGATTAAGCGTGTGATATAAACTGGAAGCAGTTGATATAAACAGAAAGCAGTTGATAACAAAAGTCATATCACACGGTTGTGAACAAATTGAAGATAGTTATCAAAAATCGAATGTATTAGCGAGGGATAAAATTTTACTGTTATATTCTATAAACGTGTGATAAATATAGTTTCCATAACGAGAACTAGTTGATTATGAAATTTCTCACATCGAGAAAATGTTTGAAAGCGAGGCTTGCCGAGCTCTAAAACATTTCAAAATTTATTTAACGAGATGTGAGAAATTTCATAATTAACGTGTTTAAGTTTTGGAAACTGTTTTTCTAATGACTGGATGAAAAACACCGAGGATTGTGTTCCGAATGAATTTGGCGGGAAATCTCACGAAAACTTGTTCTTCTCTCTAGAGAGGAGAACAAATGTTTCCACACCGTTCAGGAAGTGTGAAAACTGGATAGAAATTAGAGAAATAAAATTATTGAATAAGATATGCAGATATGAGAAATGAGGGTAATAACAAAATAATCTAGTAACATAATAGTTAAGAGCTGAAATCAAAAGAGCAAAAAGAAATGGTGGGTTGAACCGGTTTTATGGCGCAACAAACCTTCCCTTCTATTGCTGCAGTGTTCGGTGGCAATCCAACAGCAACTGCCTCCGACGGTCGAAAGACAGTGAAATGCTCATACCAGAACAAAAAAAAAACAAAAAAAATACAAAACAAAAGTCACAGTTCGAATTGAAATTTCATTTTTTCTAAAAGGGCTGATATCTATTAAAAGTACTTTTAATGATCGTATGAGACGGAATATTTTGAAGTCCTGATTAATAAGGTGATCACGGAGATAAATATGCCTAATGAGAACATCTGAATAACCAATTTTAGCTCTCGCTCAACGAATCCACTGTGAAACATACACTCCGTAAGCAGGAGAAGTTGGAATATAATTGTCCATGGTAGGGAAATTGATTATTTTTAAATATAAGTTGTGCCTTTTGTCGTAAGTTCTAGTATTTAGATGTCAATTTGCTGATCTTCAGGGTCAACAGGACAAAGGTCAAGTTCACAAGTTTGTTGCGTAGATAGATAACACAGCTACAAATATACAAAAATACAAAAATACAGCTAAAAATGTAATTTATATCATAACTTCTGAAATTCTTTGTGGATTTCAATGAAACTTAGACTGATAGAAGTTCTTGCGTCCTTACATATTTAAAAATACGTATGATTTGATCTGAACTACGATATTTGTTCTCTAAGCAAAATAAAAGAACTCTCTGCAAGCCTCGTTTTTAGCTCACCTGGCCAAAGGCCATGTGAGCTTTTGCCATCACTCGGCGTCCGTCGTCCGTCCGTCGTCCGTCCGTCCGTCCGTTAACTTTTATTCAAAGATCTTCTNCTCTGAAACTACTGGGCCAATACTAACCAAACTTGGTCTGAATCATCACCAGGGTATGCTCTGTCAAGTTTGTGATTTTTATGACCGTAGACCAAACAACATGGCTGCTGTTACTAAAAATAGAACATTGGGGTAAATTGCCGTTTTTTGCAAATTACTAGAAAACCATTACAGATATAAAAATTCTGCAAGAGGTAAAAATGATCAGCCTGCCCTGCAATTGTGAAGAATATCCGTTTACCGATGTTGGAGTTATTGCCCCTTTTCCGTAAAAATTTCAGTTTTTCGTTACTTTAAATCCGATATATTGAAAATGGTAGAAGATAGAAGTGAAGTTTATATAACAAAAATGGTCAGCATAGTAAGATCTACATGTCCTGCAATTTTGAAGAAAATCTGACATTCCACATAGGAGTTATTGCCGCTTTTTCTTTGAATTTTCACAATTTTTTAATGTTTTTACTTTCATTTCAAGAACTGTTTGAAATGAAGGTTAAATGTGAATTGCAAAAGTGTTGAGGTTTTCCAGAACTACAATTTCTACATATGTCCAGCAGGTTCGCATCTCATCCAAGATGGCCGCCAGCGGGGAAGATAGTTTAACATAGGACCCAATGGGAAATGCATTCAAAGATCTTCTCCTCTGAAACCACTGAACCAATGGGGATCAAATTTTGTTCACAGTAGTCTTTGGATGGTCCCCTTTAGAGTTTGTGATTTTTATGTTCGTACTTCATTCAAGATGGTCGCCAGCACGGGATATTATTTAACATAGGACCCTATGGGAAATGTATTTAAAGATCTTCTTCTCTGAAACTACCAAGTCAACCTGAACCAAACTTGGTCACAATAGTCCTTGGGTGGTCCCCTTTAAAGTTTGTGATTTTAACATTCATACCTCATCCAAGATGGCTGCCAGCGTGGAGCACAGTTTAACATAGGGACCCTATGGGAAATGCATTCAAATGTCTTCTCCTTTGAACCCACTGAGCCAATTGGAACCAAACTTGGTTACAATAGTCTTTAGATGTTTCCCTTCAAAGTTTGTGATTTTTATGTTCATACCTCATTCAAGATGGCCACCAGCAGGCAATATAGTTTAACATAGTGACTCTATGGGATACGCATTCAAATGTCTTCTCCTCTGAACCTACTGAGCCAATTGGACCAAACTTGGTTACAATTGTCTTCGGGTGATCCCTTCCAAAGTTTGTGATTTTTAGTTTGTACCTCATTCAAGAATGAAAATGTAACATCGGGTGAATGATTTATAGTATGAATTGGTGGTCTATTGGTGACAATGAATAAAACCAGTCACCAGGTGAGCGATACAGGCTCATATGAGCCTCTAGTTAAACATTTCCAAAATTTAGTTAACTCGATGTGAGAAATATCATAATCAACTTATTTCTCGTTGTAGAAACTATATATATTTCATTGTTGAAGCTAAAAAACTTCTCTTTTTCATTAAGATGAAGGCCAATTTTCTTGGTAAACCAGATGTAATTAATTTCAAATTTTCAATAATAAGGGAAATTTGCAAACAATAACATCAAATTTTTATTCTTAAATAGACCATATCGGAAAAAGAATACAGAAGCAAAAAGGCAATTTTAGAACTATAAATCTAGAAAAATTGCACTATAGAGGAAATAAAATTGAATACAACATGAGAAAGATATATATCAAAAACCGAAATTAAAAAAAATGCCAAAAAAAACTAAATCACTAACAGTCAGAAGTTCAAAACGTCCAAAAAAGCAATTCATGAATTAAACCATCATCTCAAAGGCGCTTTTTTTAAATATTGTCTTTTTATTTATGTCAAAAGAAAATGAGACGACCTCTCTTTCATGCTGTGGTGAATAATTCTGTACATTGCCTTGAAGAACTCATTAAAGAAGGAGCAGATATTCACGCAAAAGATATTTATGTAAGTTTACTCACAATGGCATTTGTTATTCATAGAACACTTTCAAATGCAAACAGGTATATAATGTACAGTGAAGCATGTTAAGCTAAAAAACCTATTGCAGATTCCTTAAATTGTATAAGAAAAATGACATGTTTTATTTTATTGGTAACATTGCACTTTGCACTTAATTGAAAACGGACCGATTATATGTACTAAATATCCAAAACTATGTTAAACGTTGTATCATGTTTACGCAAAAATCTCGAAGGCACAATTTCTACGTTTCTATCACTTTGAATACTATTTAAAGGGCAAGATGCAAAAAATTAATTATTCTTTATACTTCATTTTTTGAAGACTACTCGAGTTATGCGACTAGAAAATATTAAAAAAAAACAACCCCTGGCGTGTTTTAAAAAATCTGACTTTATATTACGAGATTTGAGATCTATTTATAAACCATTCTTTTGAGTACATCTGCAAACGAATATCGAAGGAAACTCGACAATGTGGAAATTCTAACATCAAAATGCAAAAACACACGGCAATTAATATTCATCAATAATTGAGACATTATACTGACAAAAACGGAAATAAACAAGAACGCATCAAAACCAAAGCACTAGCAGTGTGAACACCTACAAAACTTGGGGGTATTAAGTTCTTCAAAAGGGTAAGCATGTGCTACTTCGGCATCCGTCACACTACCAATGAAAATTCCGGTTTTGTCGTAGATGGTGTTTGTCATTTCGGTAATAAACTCTGGATCTTCTAAGAATGTCTATTCTCGGTTGTGAAATAGAAGTAATGATCTGTCAAATCATAGTGACGACCGTCAAACTTCTGTAGCGACAATTGCAACAGTGATTGAACATTACCGTGGTTTATAAGTTTTTGAGACAGTGATTTCGATATGTTGACAAAATGGTTGTACACACTACAGGCACGACAATGGCGAACGAGGTGAGAAATGAAGACGCCATATGCCGGGGATGTGGGAATATTACCGCTTAAAAACGGGAAGTTCACTATTTGAAAGTCGAAATTATCACGATTGTCGTAAAATTTTGCTTTAAGATGACCAGGGTTATCAATATAGAAATATAAGTCTAGGTATGATGCTGCTGATGCTCTCTTGAACTTCGAGTTAATTTGAGTATATAAGATAAAGGTTATCCTTAAATTGAAGAATGCTCAATGTTAGAAACATCATTTGCATAACGGATGCTGAATTAATTGGACTTGGCTTTAAGTATAGAATTACGGAGGTATTAAATCTGGGAGAAGTGACTTTAATTTATCGTGTGAGACAATAGTATAGAGTATAGAAAAATCAAATGTTTCGACACTTATGCAATAGTTGTCGAGTATACTTTTTCACTATATATCTTTAGACCATCTCTGACTATACTTAGTGATGAATAAAGGATCTTTGAAAGGTTTTTTGCTGTTGTTCATTTGGCAGACCTAGTCATGGATCTCTATTTACAGGGCTTTTATGTAACTTGGGTATCCATTCGATATAAGGTTAGCTGAAGACATTGCGAATGTTTAGGATGTCCTCCCTTGTACTGAGGAGAGTTTGTAGGTGGATTTGCCAGATATATTGACAATGCCCATCTCCTTCATTACGCTATTGATGTAGTGCTTTTTGCAGATACTGTGATGTTGTTATGGGACAATAGCATAATTGTCATTGTGAAAGGAAAATGTCTTTACTACATCGGAATCTTTGAATATTCTATATGAGTTTGGACTCATGGCTGTCTTTAGACGCCTCGTTCGAGTTACAGTCGATGACGATTGATCTGATCCTGTTTTTAACTGTCTGCGATTAGCTGCATCTAGGACAATTGCAGTTAATTTGCTTTCATTGGGTTGAGCTTTTAACCTATTTTTACATGATTTTTTTTCATCGCATTACAGTATTTTACATTGAAATGTTCCCGATGTCAACGTATTGTTACAATTACCAATAACTTTATCACTCACATTAAACGAGATTGATGATGTTCCACTGAAGGTCAAAATATATTGACATTGCCTATTGATTGCTAAAAAATGAAAAGGAAAGTTATATCATCATTTTCTTTCTACCTCCATCTAAATGACAAAACGGCGGAATCACTGGTAGGTTAAATTTCCTGCTCATAACCATTTCTCCTCTTTTCAAGTGGCAATTAAAAAACCTTTGCTGCCTCTTCCTTCTATTTTTCTCTCTATTGAATTGGTTGACTTCTCGCCCTGATACACTGAAATATTGCTCAATGGACGTCAAGTTCTTAACATATCAATCAATCGGGCAGAAAAGCAGGGCTAATCAGTTCCACAAAAAAGGCTATACAAATAAAGCCGTATCCCTCGATGATTTGTATTAATTTTATTCAGTTTGCGAGTTAATTCTCCATGAACAGGTCTCTAAATCATTTGACACTGCGAATTTAAGATCAACATGGTCTGCTAGTCTCTTCATGTTACACCGATAATTTACGATAAAAGTATTACTATAAAACTTTTCCTACGAAAACATGACGTTTACGAGTTATGACGCCCAAGATTTTGTTTGAAACGTCATATTTTTGTTCAAAGTGAATCTTTCGGTAACACGTTTTCACTTCAACGAGACTTACAGACCTTATTGCCTTTCGAAAATCATTCCCCCAAAAAGACGTCTCTTTTTGTAAAGGTAGATCGACATTAATACACGGCATATTTGATTGGCGCATTTGAGAAACACAAGTCTGAATTGACTTGATTTTTAAGCCGGAATATTTCTTATTTGGCCTTGTCATTGTGACGTCATAATAGATTGACATATTTTCCCTCGAATTAGCTCCCTTTTTCTCGTAAATATTGTCCATTTCGTAAATTATATAAAATATCTCTCTTAATCAAACGGCCACATATAGATTTTTTAAGCTCAACATACAGCTCAAGTGTTTACCTCTGAAATATAAAAAAATCTATCTGATATTTATTTCCAATGAAAGCTTAACAAACAATAAGCATGTTCTCACAGTTCCCTGTATATTCTTTGTAAATATCGGTGAAAACTACTGATTTTGGCCTGATTTTCAAAACCTGATAACAGGAACAGATGATCGGTGATATATCATTTTTATTTTATTTTTTGAAACAATGGACTAAGAACTACAAAATATCTTAGAATAAACAAAAATCTGTCTGATAGGCTCGAACTATCTTAAATGTCGTATAAAACTTGAGAGTACATTTTCTGATCGGCCGGAAGCTTGAAAATTGAAAAATGGTCATCAATCAATATTACAGAACGTTTTCAGTATATGTTATTTATAGAACACTTCCATGATAATAGGCTGTTTACATGTTTTGATCACATTTTTGTGTTTCATTGAAATACTGTATTTGGGACGATTGTAATAGAATATGAATTCATTATATGACTAGGTGTACCTTCTTTCAGGGACAAACAGCTATACATTATGCATCTGCATTTGGATACACTACCTGTATTGAAATGTTAATTGAAGCTGGAGCTGATGTTAATATGGTTTTGAAAAATGTAAGTGTACCAATAGAGAGTATTGTCACGTAGTATTACAGGTGGAAGAGAAATATTCATTCTCCCCGTTAGATGTCCAATTTTTCTTATACATTCAATTGTATCAAGCGTCTCATATTTTGAAATATGTTTATGTTATAGAATTGGTCTACAAGTATTTTTCTTCTCCAAATAATTTCCTTCAGTTTTATTTTTATCTTGTAAAAATTCATAATAATCAACATAACGAACCAACATAAATAAAATGTAATGACGGAGAAAACAATTTGCATTGTCACGTGAATTTCGAATATATTGAAACTTCACAGAGAATTGAACTTTTTTCACATAGAATTGAACTTTTTGTGTTGCATACATTCACGTTATATACCAGCATGCTCTTTTCAACAAAGCTGGATTCAAATTTTCATATTCCTTTATTCCTTTTACCAATTATACTGGTATTTCGTTGGACTTTTCTCCAAATATTTATGGCTGACGTGTGAAGCGAAAAAAATGAACAGAATAATAAGGAAAAAGATCTAAAAGATAATGCAACAAGTATCGAAATTAAAATTTCTTTATCTTTACTAACATTACTAAACCTCTTCTCATGATTTTTAGAATTTTGATTGTGTACGTTTAGCAATGACGTATGGGCATGAAGAAAGTGCAAAGACGTTAATAGCTGCAGGAGCAGCAAGTAATATGGCGGCAAGTATATTTCATTCGTATTATATAATTCATAAAGTTTTATATGTTTTATGTGCAAATCAATTTGTTGTTCAAGTAATATATTTGCTTTCTGTTCTTTTTCTGTTGTTGGTGTTATATTCAGGCCGTCTCGTTTTTCTATCAGCTTTTCGTATGTTTTGTCAGTCCATTTCATTTTTATCAGTAAAGTGAAGACAATTTGTGGAAATCGTTATCTCTGGAACTCAAAATGTAGGCTGTTTGTAAATTTTCTTATTATTGTGTCGATACCTCTGCTTCCAAACTATAACCGATAATTAAAACAAGGAATATATAATTTTTTAAAAGATTAAAGAATTGTGAAATTACCCTATATGGTAAGTTTCAGTTCATTTGTATGTTACGTTTGTGCCTCTGAGATCACTTGGGGAAGACATTTTCTGTTAATGTGATATTGCCATTTTCCACTGGTTGTTAAATGCATTTGGTAAAAAAAATTAGGTGAAAATTGTTTTGGATACATCCGCAAACGAATACCGAAGAAGGACGAGGAAAGGGGGAATTCTAAATTCATAAATCCAAAACCACGGCAATTCACATCCAACACGAATACAAAGACAAAAACAATTGAACAAAAATGAACAAAAAAGCCACACAACTAAAGCACTAGCAGTGTGAACCCCCATAAAAACTGAGTTATCATCAGGTACACCAGAAGGGTAAGAACCATTTGGTGTTTCTGTTCGTTTAAATCTTTACTTCGTGTGAACTGTTTTTAAGGGAAATAAAAAGCACCTTAATTTGCTGTTAATCATAAAAAGTGTATTACTTGTTTTGTAGCTGTTTATCATGGATTTATATATACTGTTAACTGTTTTTGGAAAAATTAAAGATTGTAAACCTGTTAATGAAAAATCTCTTGCCAAATAACTCCTCATTTATTGTTCTCTGTTACGTCTGCAATTTATTTTGCTTTTCGTTTTCGTCATTAAAACTTAAGAGACATAAGTTGTCTGGAAATTGATAGAAGAATTTAAGCTGAAATTTATTGGAAAACGTTATGATTTCAATTTTTCTATCTCACATCAGACAAAAAATTATAATGCTATTGACGTCATGGTGTTGCTATTTGCGGGCATCAACGACAGTTTGGAGATAGAGAAATCCGGTTTTTTTGATTGTTGAAATTAGAGAAAACTTTTGAAAAATTCAAGACAGGCAATTCCTAGTCACCCCTGGGTAAGTCTTCAAAAATTCTCTGACTCGAGATAAGCCTTGTCAGACAATGTAAGGCGAAAATTAGTAAAAGGTCTCGGAAATAACAACATTTCCTGAGTTGTAAGATTAACCTCATCAAACTTCATTAATTGTAAAATAAGCATTTTTTTCGGAAACATTAAATACAGATTTTTAAAGTTTGAATGGAAATCTTAGGCAACAGCTTCGACTTTTTATTGTTAACGTGTCCAATTTATATCCCTTTATATTGTTGAGCAATGTGATACTACAATTTTGGGTATTCCTAAAATACTACAAATACCTTTATAAATATGAAGAGTTTGCTAAATGAATATTTGAATTGTTTTCTTTGACTTACGGTAATCAAGGTTAACAAGGAATGGTTAATAAATGACGTTGCAGTATTATCGTTTTCATGTCTTTTATACACCCCTATTAAGCCGAGTTCTCTGTAATAAGAATCCGGTTCAGAGTTCGCGTATATGTGGTTTAGTCCGGTTGAATAACGTTTTGTCCGGTTGTAAAAATGTAAACAAAACAGAATTTTCACCAGAAATCATGTAATTAACAGGTAAATATTCCCCTTGTTACATACATTTATTTATCATTTATTCAGCTACCTCTTGGCCAAAATTTGGTTAAACCTATGCAAAAATGAGCGTATAATTTAGCAAAACTGTGTAAGTTTGGTACTAAAATTCGATCACTAAATAAACCTATAATGTCACTTTTTCTAGAAATGATATTTTATAAAGGTATTAGAAACTACTAATATATTTAAAATCTGGAAGCTCATTAAGGCGCAGAGCACAGACAAAATGCGTTTGCAAAAATGATGGATAATGTTTTGGTACGGTATGGATAATGTTTAGCCACGACTTGGAGTTCTGCTCAATCCCGGTTTATGATAATGTTTAGGTAGAAAGAGAAACTATAAATGGGTGCTTTGTTTAAGTTTCAGAGAACCCTATATTCGAAAAATAAAACATGTACATACCCTTAACATGCATATGAAATAGCGTATATACCGCCGTTTGTGCAAACATCAATTTACATTTAGATCATATTAAGTACTTGACGTTCGTTATCAGTTTTTGAACATCTTTGAGTTTATGGTCTTTCAAACGTTTAGATTTATCTGCACTGAAGACAAATAAGTTGTCGAAATGCTCATATGCAGAAAATAAATTCACAATAATTTCGGTATTCAGTTATTTATTATTGGACACAATAAAGAAATACTAGCATTTCGATTATCTCCTCTGAAATCTTGTAACCACTATAATTTGAGAGATAGTTACGATGTTTTCATTTCGCAAATGATACTGGATATTTTTGAGTAGAACCAGGGTTTATTAAAGAACTGACAAACATCGACTATGACTTAACACCGAAGTTATTGTTGGCAGTGTGACGGATGCAACGCGGGGAGCAGATATACAAACCTGACGGTGCATCAAGTTTTTTGTGTGGGTTCACATTGTTAGTGCTTTAGTTTTGTATTGTTCTTGTTCATTTATTTTGTTGTTTTATCTGAATCATGTTGTCTCCATTTGTGATATTGACCTGTTTTGGGGGGTTTTGATTGTGATTTTTCTACCTTTTTTGCTACGGCATTCTTTTGCNAAATAAAAACAAGGCCTTCGTCTCGAAGCATAGTTTAGGGTATTCAATCTTTGAAATTAAGTGAGAACCGAACCGTCAATCAAATGCGAACAATCCAAGGACAACGGAAAAACAAGGAAACAGCAACATAACATGAATATGGCACATAAAAAATGAAGGCACACAACAAACAGCAACATAACATGAATATGGCACAGAAAAAATGAAGGCACACAAACACATACAAAGATGAACAACACGGACCAAATAAAAACCATGGGGGAGATCAGTTGCATCGGTATAGTAAGCATCTCCTGCTTTTTATAATACAACCGCCGTGTTGAACATGTCAACTCCGGTAGAGGAAACAACGATTAAGCGTTTAAAGGGAAACAGGTATCCCATAGCGGTCCACAAGATGGTAGTGTCGACCGTAAAATTCTAGAGTGGTGACTTCAAGTTAGCGTAAAATAACATGTTAAAGTAGTCTATTTGTGAGCAACCTTGCTCTATCAAGGAAATCACTGAATCATGCATATTGGATGTGGTAAGAATGTAAAAATCACAGGGGCAAACTATGAAATGGCATAGCTTACCTATAGCTATCCTATATGAGAAATTTGAATGTATTTTCCAACAGGATCCGTGTCAGCCTGAATGTCCACCACCGTTTTTTTTTTTTTTGCCATTTTTGTCAATTTTCACCGAAATTCTGCACGAAAATCGAATTTTTTTTTTCAAGAAAAGAGCGTTTCAAGCCCCGGAATGCCCCCTCCCCCACATCCGGTTATGCTGTGTTCCATGGAAATGGGTTATTTTGGATAAAATACAAAAAAAATCATTTTAAAAGTGTGCTAATGAGCTAAAACGCGTTGAATGTTCAAGAAGCATCTCTCGTTATATTCAATTTGCTACCCCATAGAAGTATTGGTGGGTAAAATGTATATACTTTTCATCAATTTGCATTATACTGATAGTTATATATGTTTTATCCCTTACAATCTTCAGTGGGGTTACACTGAGCATGTAACGAAAGATCTTTTGAATTTTCAACGCCTTTCTCCTTTAGTTGTATTTCCAACCTGTATATAATTTAAACAAGTGGCCGCCAAAATTAGCTATGACATATAGTTTTATTCAAATATATCTGAATACATAACAGAAAGCTGCATATAAAAGAACCTAAGTTTTCAAATTTCAGTTATACGTACATTGTTTTTGGTCGTTTTAACCTGGATATGTATGTTGTCTCCTTGACATTTACCCCACTACCTTTCTTTTTCATAAATTAAAAAAAATATATAAGGCAAAGTACGACAAATAAAAAGAAATAATTTTCATGACTCCTTCATGTTGAAATAAGCATAGGGTCGACTAGAAAGCAAGTAAATTCCACTTTTATAAGCAAACAGAATTCATTTATAAGTAGTAGAGTCATAAGTAACGATAATGATTTAAAAAAAATAACCATTTGTTGACATTTTTAATAGTAATAAACACAAGCTATAAGGTTTGAATCATGACCTAAACTTATTCTCAACCGACCTAAACATTACTCTAAAACATGACTGAACCAAATCCAACGGAAATTGAAAGTTACCAAAACGTTATCCAGTAAAAGCAAAGTGCCAGTTTTCTCATATTTATGGATGCAAATCTAATAAATGATTATCCCTGACAAAAGAATAAGTAAACGGGTATTCAAACTTAAATTTGTATTCAAATAAATCGTTACTTAAGAATGCTGATAGAGGAAAATTAATGGAATATCAACATGCATTGTAATTCTGGAAATACACAACCTAAATAGACCCTGTTTAGGCAGCTTGTAATATTGACAGTATTGACGCAAAAATAACAAAATTTGAATTTATTGGTACAATATTTTCGTTTATTCATACTCAGGTAGGTTTTCTCGTGTGTTATTTACATGAATATCGATCAAATTTTGCGAATTGAACCGGACTAAACCACTTATACGCGAATTCTGAACCGGGCAATTCTTATTGCCGAGAACTCAGCTTAATAGGGGTGATATATATATATATACAGGTTTTGACCACAATTTATATATAGCCCAAGTATTTTTGTTTTTGAAATATCAAGCTGACCAAATATTTTGTAAAATTTACTACAGGTATCACAATTCAAACCTAAAAGATATAAGTTCATTAGCATGAACATATTGGTTTTTAATTGTTAAATTATCTTATTTGATAGGTCCTCCATACAATGTCTTTATCGAGATATAAGGAAGAGGTTCCGAACGAAGAAAAAGAAGGTGCAAAAACAGTAAGTGAATAAAATGTTTAAATTAAGAATTTTACATAATGTTATGTATTCTGAAATTAAAATTCCGTGATAATCAAAGTATGGGTTTTATATTTTCCCATGAGTAACGCTTTCACCCACTATTTCATAATGCAAAGTTTTTTTTTACTGTCGACTTGATGAGTGCACTGTGCTTGTCTTTATATTGTAATCGTCCAATAGCAAAGTCAGGTAACGGATGACAGTGATTGTAAGAAAACATATGTTTGTTGACGACCCCGCATCTATGACCACAAAAGACGTGGATGTAGTGTTGTTCGACATTTAGTAAAGAATGTCGCTCAAACCGGTGGTAGAGGCCGTCTTGAACTTACTATGAGGTATGAGCAAACCTCATTTTTGTAGGTGTCATGGTGACTTCAAGATGAAGAACAACAATAAAAGCGTTGTTCCTTTGCTTGATTCTACTATGTATTTGTAGAGACTTTGTCTCATGCACATTTACTCCATATCCTTTCATTTTTATTTTAGATATACAAGAATTAACAACAGAACTGCAAATCAAACTTACGTTAATTCTTAAAATAATAGACAATATCGAATATCTTGAGCGTAACTATTTCTACCATTTCCTTGAGGGGACTCTACCGGTTTTTGAGTTTTCCTACATTGATTAATTACATGATGACTGGTACTGTTAACATAGCAGGACATGCTTACCCTTTAGGACAACCTTTTTATGGTAGGTTCCACTGTCAGTGCTTTAGTTTTTTAGTTTTTTTTTATTTTTTGGTGATGTTTGTGGTACCGATCTGTCCTTGTCCATCTTTGAATACTAAAGAGACTACAAAAGGTTTTTTCAAAAGTTAATGTGGTACTGTTTTAAGGACAGAGAAAAATTTGTACCATGGTTTTTAATTTGTTTTGTCTCATGGCTAGAAAATGACAATAAAGAATCAGCTCCAATACAAATTTTTCAAAAACATAATGCCTCGCTGATCGTGTGCTGTGAACAGAGCAGTACATACTTACCCTTCCGGGCACCTGATGTCACTCTCAGTTAAATGGGAATTCAAACCGAGAACGCCTTTGTTTTGAATGTTGTGCTTTCATTTTTGCGTTTTGCGGCTGTCTAACGTAATTGTTTTCTGTGTTCTCATTTTGGCCATGTCTTTGGACTTCAGTTTTTGCAATAACCAACCATTTTTCATTCGGTATTCTACTGCCATCATTTCCTAGTACCAATAATAACTCTTTGTCAACGTTTTCTTTCCAACTTTATTTTTTTCTCGTACTGACATTGCTGATTTATTGCTCAATTGACGGAAAAATCTGTTTCATTCTATTAATTTATTTTGAAATAATCAGGATTTAACAAAAATACAAAAATACCAATACAAATACAATACAAACAAAACCAATCTACATCAAGATGGCATAAAAAGGGAAAAGTTCTAGAATCAGATTTCCTAAAACCTGGCAAATCAAATAAAAAAGCATGAGAAAAGAAACAAGTAACTAAGGCACTAGCTGAGTGAATCAACATAAATCCGAAAGCTTTCATCAGATTTTCGGAATGGTAAGCATAACTCATATACCCTCGTCACAATGCCAATGAAAGGTTCGGTTTTTATATCAAGGTCGGTGTTTGTTATTTTTAAAAGACTCTGCATGAACTAAAAAATGTATCTCGTTTTGAAAAATACAAACATTATAACGATCTTTCTCAGTATGTTTATGACTGTACAACTTATTAATGACAATTACGATCATAGTGGTTTATACCTAACCGTGATGCATAATCTTTTGAGAGATTCACAATATTCGAAAAATGGCTTTACAGTTTACATGCACGACAATCGCGAATGAATTGTAAAATATAGAAGCCATATGCCGTGAGATCTGGTAATTTAACTGCTTAAAAAAATAACAAATTCACTTTAGGGAAGTCCAAACCATCACGTTTGTCATAATTAAACTTTTCATTTCTGACGTCCCGAGTTATACATTTCTAGAAATAAGCGGAAGTATCATACTGATAATCAAATTTCTTCAAGAACATTACTACCATTTTATATTTTCAGGTAAGGGAAATATTTTAATTTAGTGAAAGCATGATTTAAAAATAATGTCTTCACTCCCGATAGTGTAATGTCCAAATCGACATTTCACTCTCCGAGATAGAAATGTTTGAAGAATCCTACACAAAGTAGAATCTATTATTCTATATGCATGACATAAGAGAAAACATACACACATGAATTCAATTATGTAGAATTTGTACCATTTTCACTGGTTACTTGAGAGATAACAAAATAACAATATATTCAATCAAAGCAACTCAAGATAACCAACATGTGATCAAATATGCGAAATGAAGTTGCAAACTACCTCTCCTAATTTTTTAAAAAAATAGTATTGATGGCTTATCAATACGAATTTGAACATTTCTATTCATAAAACTTATTTGAAGTCTTAAAGCTTTATCTTCAAACATATGCTTGCATATTGTTTTAAAACAATTTTTTTATTGCTCTTGCATTGACATTTCCATTAATTTAACACAAAAATATACAAGAGATATATTTCAGGCAGAATAAAAAAAACTTAAAATTACTCCTTCATTCATTACAGGTACTGAACTTCGCAGAAGATCATTTGCAACAGGTAACACATTTCATTTTTAAACAATAGCATGATTTGTACTTCGTCAGAGATTTAACAAACACAATCGTCCACAAGCTCTATAGTTGAGGTCAAGAGTTGCATGATTTTACAGATAATTGCAATGAGTCTTCCTCATCAACGAAAATTAACACTTTTCACTACAGCTATAGTTATTACTTTGTTGATAATTGCAATGAGTCTTCCTCATCAACGAAAATTAACACTTTTCACTACAGCTATAGTTATTACGTTGTTGATACGAAACAACTATGAATTAAAGTACGTACAACGAAATTTGCCCCAGCTTAAATCGCTGTAGCTATTTTGTTTTAAATAAGACCCTGATAAAACATATATGAAACAATTTTCTAATCTTTTGCCGCTACTCTTGGTTTTTTACCGAAATAATCAAAGTCCAAATAAAAATATTTTCCATAGACCTTAATGTTAATTTCACTCAAATTTTAAAGAAATTCGATGTGTGAGTGATTGATGAATGATTTACGCAAACCAACAAACCAATAAAATAACGCCAAATGCATTGACGATGGATTACTTATTTGCATATAGGGTGTTTGTTTGTTGTTTATTCGGACGCCCAATGAACAAACAGAATTTTGTTTACTAATTTACATAAAAATGTTTGGGTAAACATGAGAATAAAATATGCAGAACCAAAATCCACATACCATTTATTTTAATTAAAATGAATTAGTTCACAGGTAAAATTTTTTTGTTGACACTTTTCAAGTAATTACATAATTAATTTTTTGCTTCGCAATCGCGATTAACTCCCGACCCACATGTTTTGATTAATCGTTAGACCCCAGGGCATTATAACGATAAATACAGGTGTTCAGTTAACCAGGTATACTCCCTCTGTTTTCGACTCAAATTTTCTTTTTAAATAACATAGAAGGGTAATGGAAAACTTTTTAACCATTTGGTGTAAAATTATGGTAATGCATGGATGAAGCGGAAAAAAATAGCTTTCCATTGGTGTATGCCATGTCATCCTTCAACATTTACTTAAAAAGATATTTGGGGAAAAGTCGCGACAAATTTCGTTGTGGCTACTTTAACACCATACTTTTCATTGGCATTGTGTTGGATGACGCAGTGCAAAATAAATTTTCTTTTCCAATGTACCTGATGATATATGATGTATCTCTTGTTCACCAGTAGTCTGTTGGCTGAAATAACCTTCCGTGCATTCCAAACATCCAAACCCCAACATTTTTTTTTATGTTTGCTTACAACCCCTCTTCAAACTTGAACATGTAAACATGAGCATAACATGCACACAAAATATGAACAGGCCCTCATTTTGGACCCATCCGACAATATTTTGAAAAAAAATTGTTTTTCGCAAAACATTTTCTTTCAATTACTATGAAATGTTGTTTAGTACCTTCCATTTGTAATAAATTTGCAATAAATGATAGCCTAGGAGCTTAACACAGAATTCTCATATGCGACTTTCTTTACCAAACATCCTCTAAAAATCCATAAATTTTCACCAAACCCCAATAAAATAATAACTAGAATTACTAGATTTTCTTGAGTTCATAATTTTAGTCTGAATTTTTTGGGGGCTGGGGTAAGATTTATAAACTTGTTTAAGTTCAATGGTCTAAATAACCTCTTGTGCAACTCATTTCTATATTCTGTCATTTTTTTAGCCTTTCGATGTTCTTTTTTTCAAAATAAAGCATGTTAACATGGTGTTAACATTATTTAAATGTCCTGACTATTCCTTTTACATATACCTATAACAAACATCTTTCTATGTTATCCCTTTCACCTAAGTTTTGTTCTTCTTTTGACTCATCTTATATATGAGTATTTTAAATTCATAAAATGTGGGTATACATAGCATCTTCTTTAAAACGAGTATAAATCATAGCAATTTGAAATAAATATGAAAAAGAAAGGAAATGGGGTAAATATCCAGGTTAAAGCGACCCAAAACAAAGCATCTAGGGGTCATAAATAAATAAATAAACTTCATAAATAAAAACTCCCGACATCCATAAAACCTACCCAAAGAAATTTTCTCTAAAATTGACAATTTTTTTCTCCATTTTCGCATACAAAATAGCCAGAACACATTAAATGTGCGTTTAAAGTAATAATATTGCAAGAATCATATCATGATTTGGCATTTTAATACCCATTTGTCCAACCATGGAGGCTCAATCCTGTTGTTGTTTATATCGAGAATTTCTTGAAACCTATATGCATTGATTAAGCATTGTTGACTAAATGAAATGGTAAAAAAATTAAGGGTCCGTGTGCTTTTAACAGAGAGAAAACATTTAAAATTTGGCGGGACTTTGATTTCTCTTGATTTTCCCTTAACTTCACATAATGACTTTTTTTTGTCTAAAAGCTGGGATGTTATATCAAGAATTTTTATGCAAAGTCGTCAGGGGTCTTAATTAAAACTATAGAAAATCATCCATGAAATAAAAAGTGGGGGTATGTGTACAAAATTCTTTTAGCCATTAAACAGAAGAAATTCACAAATGTTATGAGTGAGCAACTCAATAATTTGACCGAAATTGATGAAAAATGGGAATTTTCAGCATTTCAGATGTCTCCAAATTTCATCGTTAAATCGTTATATATGTCACATATTAAGGTAATCTCTGCAGATATGCCAGTTGTTTGATTAAAATAAAAAATACCGAAGTTACTATTTGCTTCCGCATATGCGCATTTGGACACTGTAGATAAAATCAAAACATTTTGAAAACCATAAACCGAACTACGTGTACCAGATAGAGAACAAGTAACCAATTAGATCTAAATAAGAGCCCAAACCAAGTAAAGACAGAGCTATGCAAGAGGGAGATACTCCTTAGTTTTCAACAAACTTTTCTAAAAATTAGATATTGCAAGTTTCCAAATGAAGACGGTTTTCGGGCCAGCACCGAAGCACTGGACACTGGGTTGGTTAATTCTCTCGGAGACTAAGAGTCTACCAGCAGAGGCATTTCGACAACTTATGTCTCTTTAGTGCAGATAAAATTAAAACATTTGGAAGTCCATAAACTGAAATGCGTGTAAAAACTAACTAATAAGATCTTAATAAAAAAGCCAATTATTTGATTTAAGTGGTGCATTTGTTGTCTTAAGGCACTGTTCAGAGAAGCAATGAGTCTTCAATATGACTCTAAATACCGAAAATTTTACCTCCACCTCAACACAATCATGTCTAAAGTCCCATACGTTTACATGTCTGTAGATATTTTACGAAAGGATATGGAGTAAATGAACATGAGACCATAACACATATGTTTACTCCAACTGCAATAATTTTAATGAGCTGTATGGCTCATATGGGTTAACAAAACATACTGATGTTTTGCTTCCTTCCCTAAAGATGCATTAGATATACCTTAATATGTAATTCTAACGCCAAAATATTGGAAAATATAAAATTTGGTCCAATGTTCGTAAAAAAATAGGAATTTTCAGCATTTAAAAAAAAATAACTTCAAAGTTGAAGTATTGAATTTGTCAAGTCTGAAGCTTATATCTGTCAGATTGCGATTAAGTTTGTGTCGTCTTTTTACACTGTAAAATTGTTCTAGAAGTGTTCAGTGCAATACAAAATGCGTATCTACGTCCCGCATACATTTTAGGCCAATTTGACATTTCCGTGAATATTTTTAATTCATATCATAACAACATCACATTATTTAGTAAATTATAATACGTTTAATTGTATATATCTTTGTTATTCACATTCCAAAAATAATTTCCATCACATCAGATTTTTATCAATCAAAAGGCAAATACAAAATGGTTATTTTCGTATTTTGAAATTCTCCTTTTTTCTACGTGCATGTTTCTCGAGTCCTACCATAACTTCTACACTTTCATTTCAAGATGATTACCCTAATGTTATTTCAAAATAACCTAATTTACTGTTAGTTTTATTTAAAGCTGTATTTAACTAGAAATGAACCCCGCTTCTCCACAAATTAGCTGTAGTATTTTATAAATATACCAACAGAAAACCATTAAAGAGAGAGTGAAAATCTGCTGTCTATATTCTATTGTCTAAAGTCAGTGAGGGCTGTAAGAACACTTAAATCACCCTTATCCATTGAATTTTACTTCAAGGACAGCGTTTTCTTACATTGATTTAACAGATAACTAAATACAGAAGTTACTGTGAATTTAATTTCTTCATATGAGCATTTCGACAACTTATGTCTCCTCAGTGCAGATAAAATCTTAACGTTTGGAAAACCATAACTCAAAATTATGTAAAAACTGACAGAGAACAAATAACCAATATGATCTAAATGTAAAGCCAGATGATATTTTTGATAATTGTAAACCCAGTCTTATCATCCCTTCTTGAAATGGACATTTGAAGTCTTGACATGTTTTTGATTGAATATGAAGATGTCAACATAATCATTATCGAGGAACTTTGGGCTTTTGTTAACAAATAGGAAATACTTAACTTTACCCGCAAAATCGTACTTATACACGATGAACATGTAAAACAATTTTCGAAAATATATTAATAAAGAAATTGGTTTGATCGACATCACACGATTTTTCGGCCCTAGTCATTGAAAAACTTGTTCCTGTTTATTTTGACAGCAGAGAAATGCCCGTTATTTCCTTCTCTTACAAAAACCTACTAGAAGTATTTTTTCAATTTCTCTTCTATAACCTGTGTTGGTATTTTCGAGAAGAACTACCTCAGCAATTGATACGTCTCCGTATCACTATGGCCCTTACAGACATATATCAGCGGGGAAATTGAATATCAACGATGAAAAAGAAGTTATAAAATTCTTCCAAAATAAACTTGCAAGCAGGTTTCGAGGTTATTAAAGACGCAGTTACCAATTATTGCATAAAATGCTGCAAACGAGAAAGTGCAGACAAACACGCACTCAATATATTCAAAGATAAAAATATTACTACATTCACCAACAGAATAACTTTTTATAAAGATAATTCTAAAGAGTCACCACCTTAGCTGTCTGTAAACAGAATTAGGTTAAAATTAAGAGATCTTAGTAATGAATGAGTGGTTGTGCCGGTCGACAAAGCCTCCAACAACGTTTCTATCATCTGAAAGAATTACTGTATCGATGTTCAACAAATAAATTAGCAAAGTCTAACACTTTCAAACGTACTAATTTTGACGAAAGACATTTACCATAAAGCACTACAACCTTACAGAAATGCTCCAAGTTCCACTTCAGATAACACATTGCCTAATATGTACTGGGTTCCCAAACTTCACAAAACCCCTACAAACATCGTTTGATTTCCGCATCGAGTAAATATTCTACCACAAACTATCCATCAATTTCAATGGTGTATTCAACAGTATTAAAGAGATGGTTACCGTATTTAATACTGTGAAAAAAATTATCAAAACTCAGGTGTAAATTATTTCGGAGTGTAAAAGATTCAATTTAAGTTTTGGAAAAATTAAAATCAATAAAAAGTCCAGTTTCGTATATTGACAGTTATGATTTTTTTTACAATTTACACAACCCTTCCATATAAATTGATGAAATCAAAATTGGGAACCTTATTAAATGATCTTTCAGATTTTCTAGTATATACTTCATTTGTTGTAGTAAAAAGCAAGGATTCTTCTCTAATGTCACTTACAAAAATCATCGTTCCTGGAATGCGATGAAATGATTAATGCAAGAAAGTATTTTTGCTCGTTTTGGTAACATCGTTTATCAACAGGTCAGTAGAATTCACAATTCTGTTACGAAAGGGACTTTATGAAAAACTATAAAATGGAACGGTACAAAACAGTTATCAACTTATTTCAATTTTCAACGATAACAGCAAGTATATCGACGATGTCCTTACTATTGACATTCCCAAGTTTTTAGATTATTTCGACCTCATTTACCCACAAGAACTGAAACTTCATAAAGCAAGCAATGATTTTAAATACTGCAAATTTCTCGATATTACTATCATTGTTGACTCCGGTAAAACTACAACTAAAATTTTTGATAAAAGGGATTATTTTGATTTCGGTATTACTAATTTCCCTTTTTCTCGATATCGACGATCCTGTAGCTCCATCATACGGGGTTTATAAATCTCAAATAATACAATTCGCAAGGGTGTGTACTACTCTTGACGACTTTAATGAATGTAACCTTCCTATCGCATCCCAAACTTTTGCAACAAGGTTATAGATTCCAGAAATTGTTAAATACATTTAAGAAGTTTTATAGATAATATGAACATTTGATATCTATATATGGTCTGACTCGCAAACAGGTTATTACTTTACGGAAATGTTGTTAAAAAACAAAAAACTGATTTAAAAATCCAGAAAAACTGGGACATAACTGACATTCTTTACGTAATAGGGTATACTGACAGGATATTTTTCATTATTCCGTTAAATTGGCTTTGGGATCCAATGACCTAAAGATTTTACAGGTAAACTGTCCTCTCACTTATATTACCGATTTCTACTGAAATCGATGATAATTCTTTACCAAATCCTTTGAGAAGTTTTAAATTTGATTTTTCTGACGCAGTGCGACAGTGTTTTTACTAGCAGACCAGACCTCTTGAGATATTCGGTAGTTTAGCAGCGTGCACTCCTTGACCATCTTTCTTAATTACGTTTTGTCTTATTCTTTCCTTCTCAAGATTGTGGTCTTGGAGTTAGCAGTCTATCTTCATTGGGCTTTATGCGTGTGCTTATTATACAAGAGGGAGACGGAATATAGAAAGAGAAGGTTTTGGTACCCATACGCCGGTCTAACCCTACCGCTACTTGCTATTGCTGGTACCAAGTCCAGCTATCCCGAGTTCCTATCGTTGTCTACATTTGTCTTTTTATTATTTTCTTGTGCAATTCCCTGGTGGATTGTAATTTTCGGCCATTGTAAGAGTTTCCTTTTATCTTCTCTATATAATTAATATTGAAATCAAAATTTGTTTGGTGTCTTCCTTAGATTTAACCATAAATTTTATCATATTAAGATGAATCATAGCACTGTTATTATGAAAATTGGCATATCGATGTCTTTTGATAAACAAATACAGTAAATAACTAATTTTAGCTATTTTAGGGATAACCTAAAATGATGGCCGGAAATGTTTAAAATACTGAAATTCTCTACAAAAGCTGGCTTATTAGGATGATAGTAATATTCTTTATGAATATCAGTATAACATTTGGGACGATATAAGGACCTATTTATGATTACATCACAAATCTCTACCAAAGTCAAGAATCTCAAAAATTTTTCATTGATATTTTATCAATATCATTTTTCTTTCCACTCAAAACGACTAACTTCAAAAGATTATTCACAATTACCTTGTTAATTGAAGATAACGACATCCAAAGTTAGTTTTGATGTAAAACTTCCAACTGATAAAAGGCACGTTTTTTGGTTTTGGGGGAACAATCTAGAGGATATTTTTTTAATAACAGAGATCATTATGTGAATATCTGACTATAAATGAAAATGAGTATACATGTATATTTTCTTTGATAGTTTTTAATAAACATTATTTTATCTTATCTGTGATAAATCCGTTTCCTTATAGCAAAAAATCCGAAAATTTCCATCTTACATTCTTTTTGTATAGATAATTACCGAGACGACCACAGGTATGGCGTGAAATGCCCAATTTTATATTTATTGTAAGGATGATGAACTTTTGTGTGATAGTTTTGTATATTGATCATCTATAGACAATTAAGGAACTAAAAAGCTGAAACTTCAGTGGAAGCGAAAATATGGTGTGCTATAAAAGTAGGCCTATTGTCTTTGCGTGCAGGTTATGTTCAACTTAACAGGTTTAATTTTGAAAAGGGGACATAGCAGAACTGAAGAAAATTGGTCGTGATGGAAAGTGATTTCAGCCCATGGCCTAACGGCTAGTGACTCTTTTTTGTGTTATTCATGTCCATTTGTGTTCTTGTTTTATCCTTGTTTTTCATGTTGTTTACATTTGTATTACTTTGATTTTGCTACCTTTTTACGCTTTTATTTCGACTTTTTTTCTTCGGTTATCGTATTTTCATTTTCTCTTGCCGATGTATCCTAGATGTTCCGAACGATATATTGGAAGTGACTGGTATTTATGTGACGTCTACTTGCCAATCAGAGTACTGATGGCTTATTGTTGATGGATATCGTTCACTGTTCAGAATATTAGAATGATATAGGCAATGTACATGTTTGATATTGATATATAAATTTAACGCCAATTTGAGGAATACGAAACTCATTTTAATTCTAACGGATTCATTTCGGATCGGATTGGTTTTGTATAGGTTTTAATATAACTAAGATCATTTTAATGAGTCTAAACGAAGCATTTATCGCTTGAACCACATATGCAATGAATTATTATAGGATTAAACCAAAGATCTGGATATTTTTAATTGATGATATAAAATTCCCCCTTTTATCTGGTGGAAAACAACGATATGAGCAATAGAAAATTGTTTGTCTCGGATCTACGCTGGACTTAATCCTCGTTGTTGATAATCGTGTCTGTCTGAAATTCAACCCTTATGACAAGCACAATGATGTCGACCTTCCAATAGTAAATTTCCCATTTTCAGCAGTTATAATCGGACATCTGCGACATATGGCATCAACATATAACAACTCATCCGTAATTGACCTACCTAAAGTTTGTCCAACTATTTTGTCAATAAATCAAAATAACTATTTCAAAAAGGTATGCAGCAAGGCTATGTTCAACCAATTTTCAAAGGAAAAAAATACATAGACATAAATGTATTGTCCGTGAGAAGCAGTTAACACGTCTCTTCTGTTGTATATGTTTTATCTTAAGCGGATTCGAATTACACAAAGTGTGGTTGTTCTCTACCGATTAGAATGTAGGAGTTAAACGTCTATGAATGAAATCTCTCAACCGAGATTTCAGATGTTCATGAAGAAAAGTAGTATAAAGTGTAGAGGAGTCAAAAATTTTATTGTAAATGGACAGTGTGATAATGATATAGAGGTTAAGATGTCAAGTAGACCTTTAGCGTTTTCAATATCCACATTTTATTTATACCACTTATTGAAAAGTACCACAATAAATTTGAACCCGTCTTTTACAGTCTAGAAATAGGTTTTGGAAAAATGTTTCGGTGATCTAGCGATGCAACGCCATGTATGGGCATTTATGTGACTTTTTTATACTCAAAACGAAGGGAGGATCAGTACCTTCTGCGATAAATTAGCGAAATTGAGGTAAATTTGAGATATGCGAGATTGCATTTCAATAATCTATATGTCCTAAGCGTAGAAAATATCGTATCAAGAACCGAAAGATTTCCATGACTACGAAAAGTTTTGCTTTTGTTTTCAGGAAGTCCTGAAAGGAATAAACTCCGTGTCTAAAGGTAAGACAATTGTGGATGTTTTGACCCGCTTCAATGTTAAATTCAACATTAATGTTTTCATCTTAAAAGAATAACAATGAAAATTATTGGTGCTTTTAGAGAAGAAATTGTAGTATAAATCATAATTAAAAAAACCTGTATCAAATCTAATTTTAAAATGCTTAACTAATGTAGATCCATACTAATACATTCTGTTTGTAGATATGCTAAACACGAGGTGGATGCAAAAATGACTTAATTTTCAAGCATGAATGTTCTTTTCTCAATTTTCCAATGTGACATAAAGATAATTTCTTAATTGCAAACATTTTTCTCACTTTTTCGCAAATAAGCTACTTTTTTACCTTTTCATAAACTACATGACCACAGTGTGGAAAATATATTTCTTTCAGATCAACAACAATAATAAGTGTATACCCTTAAATGAAAAATATGAACAATCTATATAACGATTATTTTATACGAAAGCGATACATTTAGTCCCTCTGTAGTTTCTGTAGTATTTGATATAAAGAATAACTAATCGGTATTAAATGTGATCAGTACAAAAATTTGGCTTAGATTATGTTCTTTAACATTTCTGGAGGCATTTCCTGCACATTAAGTATGTTGATTTTGTTGGATTTTTTAGTCCAGCACACATAAGGTGATGCCATTTAGAAAGCCATTGCATATATCGAAGCGCTGATGTGAACGTCGTCATTACAAACAATCCCATTGTGCCTCGTCTTGCTTTGCAGAAATGTTTTCTTTTAATTTTTTCCATGATGCCTTGTCCAAATATATCTTAATTTGATTTATGTTATGTTTTCATATAAATTTTGGAAGGGATTTCGTTGATTGTAGCAAGGTCTTCTTCCCTAAGTGTCACCTTCCTGATATATAAAGTCCTTTTTAGAAATGTTGCACTTTCAATTTTGGCTGAGGTCCTTTTGTATAATTGAACATATTTTGTGTCCTGGTAAACCCCCTTTTTATTTCCTAATTCGTCAAGAGAATACCAATTTTTCCCAATAAGAAAATACAATGTCGAACGCCACGTTCTCATATTATAGGAGTGAGATCATATATTAACATTTATTTACTTATTTTTTACTTCATTCAATTTTCATTGTATTATACATTTCTTAATTTTAAACAATATTTGTTGAGTTCTTGTTCATTTTTGTTTATTTTGTCTTTGTCATACTGTCTCAATTCGTGTTGGATGTGAATTGCTGTGATTTTGGATTTTGGATTTTAGAATTGCCCCATTTCCTCGTTTTTGCATCGGTAATCGTTTGTAAATGTATTCCATTCATTTCACTTTACAATATAATAATAATAATAAGTGACATGATAACCTTGAACCTATATATTAGTCCCAGTGATAACTTATCACGAATATTATCAGGTGAATAATGCCAGGTAACAATAAGGAAGGAAATTATTGTTACTTCAATTAAAACAGGTCCGCGTCCGGTGAAGATTCCATAATTTGTCACTTTTCCGGTCTCAGGTAACAATAATTATTTTTATTAGGATTATTTTTCCAGGTAATTGTAGTCAGTGCCTTAAAAAATATCGGTGACTTAAATTTTTACTTGATTTTTGTATCTAAGCTAGGAGCTATCACCAGTGAAAAATGGGTTCATTTTTCAATGGCAATATTTTTGTATATATCTTGAATATTTTTTAATATTATAATTCAGAAATTTAATTCAACATTTTTATGTTTTTGTGGGAAAGTATTTGTAGATTTCAAAATGCTTTTAAGGGATTATGTTTCCAGCTAAGATGGTGTTAAGTGTCTAATTATTCTGCAAAAACCCTAACAGGGGATTTTAATAAAGATGATTGTCTATCAGATTATCTGGAATTATCACATAGGCTTAAAATGTAAGCAGTTGTCAATTAAGGTAATTCTTCATGTCTAATAAGTTTGTTTGTATATACTTTTGGTGTCTAAGATTAATGACTTTAGTTACGCCCATTTTAAGGAAATGTAAATTTTGATTGGGTAGTTGTAAAATATCTCCATAGAGAATTTTGTAACACTTTATGGGTTTTTTAGGCAGTTAGATTTAAGTTTTCGATAGAACAAGAAGTGAAATTTTTATTATCATTTTATTAGTTTTAACATGACAATTTTAAATTTATCTACTTATTCATAACAACTGAGATATTCAAGAAAATGGTTATTTAGGAACTTGCTATATTGTAACATATGTAAACAGTGCTAATTTCATGACAATATAAATTAATATGTGTGGAAATCTATCTTGTGTTTAATTATGAACAAACCGGTACCAAGCTCTACAATCTATATATCCCATGTGAGCTAATGAACATATTCCCAAACAATCACCTGGTGAAATGCCAATGCTATTCCCCGAAACATTAGGGTGATAGAGCCAAGGATTATGCAAGAATTGAGATTTTTATAAACTGTATCGACTTTAAGACACTGTGGTAGCTGTATTGTGTTCTGTGCTGTAAGTCCTTGCTTCGGTATTCGTTTGCCGATGTATTGTTTCCTGCTATCCTATAAATGAATGATGGATTGATTTGATAAACGATTACGACCCGTTTAGATTTATATAAGTCTCTTCAATCTATGTTACATACTCAACAAAACATATATATTTTCACATACGTGTATTCAATCATTTAATAAATCATTACAGGTAACGTAAAGGATGTATTTTCTCAATGACCGTTTAGAAACTACTTTTTTCTTTAACTCCACGCAACAAAGGCAAATAGCAGCAGCAATAATTGTAAATTTTTGTCAATGTCTTGCAATCCATATTATGTAGAATTTGCCCTATGAAAGTGTCGGTACAAAGTAAATGTCAATATTGATTAGGTCATACATGTACACGACTTTGCATAGAATTGCGAAGGGCTTGATCTTGCACATATCATTTTTTTCTTTGGTCAGAACATAAAAATAAGACATCTAATAATAAATGAAAATTTGCAATGTTTACTTATTATGGACTACCTAAGGATCAAGGAATAGATTGATATATGTGGCCCGCATTACCCGCTAATTTAAACATGCAAAGCCCACATTTCGTCCCGTCAAAAATCCTTCAATCATGATAAGCCCGCTAAATAAAATTAGCTGGTTACAAGTTATTTGATATAAATTCAAAAATTTGCATATTTTCTCATTTGATATTATTCAATAATTTTAGGTTTACCGTGGGAAGTTAAGAATTTAGATGCAGAATCAGCAGATCTATTTTCAAACCTTTTAGAAGAGGACAGCTACGAACTATTTGATACTCGAAATATGCTTGTAGGCGAACAAGGTACTTATCTTTTCCAGCACAAAAAAAACAGTGAATATATTTCATGAGAAAGCGTTCAAAATAAATGTAATTTAATCTAATAACTAATATAATATATTCTTAAACATTTAAAATAAAAATATATTTTTTTACTTCCTATATATTTGTCAAATAAAAAAAAACGAATATCGATATTGCAATTTCAAACAAATATCAAATGTTTTCAAAAGAAATACAAACATATATGGAAGGGATGTTAGAGAAACCCATGAAGAACCTTATAAGTCTAATGATAAAGCTAAAGACGACATTGCAACGAGGAAGATGGCTCTTAGTGTTATCAGATTTTGTACTTTGTTGAAATTTAATTAAAAAATTATCGGTTTTTGGTTAGTATTGATGTAGACGACTTGGATGATGGTTACCTTTGGAACTTAGTCCACTACCACAGGCATGGAGCTAGTTGTAATAAAAGAAGAATATCAAAACTGATATCAATTTGGGTTAAATCATCTTGAAACATTGATATCTGTTACATCATATTGCACATAGTAGGAAGCGAAATGACTCGTTTTCCAGACAAAACACTCCTTCATGTTTTTCCTTCTAACATAGAAATTAATCAATAGATTTACAGACATGAAATCTTGTCCATTTTGCTGTAAGTAAATCTTTACTGTAAAGATGTTAACATCACGATGACTTGTATGTTTTGTTTTAATTCAGGTATCGAGATAAATCTTCTCAAAACAAATCGCTAGAAATGACTTTTTTTTTCGGCATGTCCTTTGTCAATTTAAATCAGCATTATTATTGTTGCATCCTTACACAGCTAATAAGAAAAGATTTGATATACATTGTAAAAATTAAATTTGTATATATATACCTTGTATTTTGTAAATGCTAATACATTTCTCTTTCGTCTTGTGTGAATATAAATTTTCCAGCATGGCATTAAAGTATACTTCTACTCGTCATGAACGCAAAAGGCTTAATTGAAATGGTTTTTTTGTATCAGATGTAAAAATGCATTAATCGAAGGGGAATTGCCCGGGACCGACCATTCATTTCGACACATCAGAGATTTCGAGACAACCGAGTTCGACCTAACGAGGTTCAACTGTAGTTAATTATAACTAAATACCGAAGTTACTGTAAATTTAATTTCTGCATTTGCGCATTTCGACAACTTATGTCTCTTCATTGCAGATAATCTAAACGTTTTGAAGACCAAAAATTCCAAAGATATTTTGAAAAAATGATCGAGAACAATTAACCAATATGATCTGAATGTAAAGCCAAACTTAGCTAAGTACAGTGCTTCGCACGAGGGAGAAACTCCCTAGTTTTCAACAGAATTTATAAAAATTTAGATATTGCAAGGTTCAAAAAATGTTTT
Source organism: Modiolus philippinarum (assembly GCA_002080025.1). Classification (NCBI taxonomy): domain Eukaryota; kingdom Metazoa; phylum Mollusca; class Bivalvia; order Mytilida; family Modiolidae; genus Modiolus; species Modiolus philippinarum. The sequence continues at coordinate 36,555 of MJUU01043473.1, read as the reverse complement.
TATTATGTTCTATGATAGCTAAGCTACGCCCAGTCGAGAGGTATGTTTTGATTTTTTTTTTTGGTCTTTTATTAGGTGTTGGCAAAACAACAATCGCAAGTTTCTTAATTGGGGACAAACCGCCTAAAAATACAAGGCCAACAGATGGAATAGGATTATATAGAGGTTTGGCATTTCTAGACAAAGAAAAGAAAAAATGGCTAAGTGGGAAACAAGGTATACTAATAAGGTCATTTTTAGCTCACCTGGCCTAAAAGGCAATGTGACCTTTTGCCATCACTATGCGTCCGTCGTCCGTCTGTCCGTCCGTCTGTCTGTCTTTCTGTCAACAATTTCAAAAATCTTCTCCTCTGAAACCACTGGGCCCAATGTAACCAAACTTGGCCTGAATCATCATCAGGGTATGGCTTCTCAAACTGATGTTCAGTTTGTCCCTCTGTCGAACAACATGGCAGCCATTGCTAAAAGTAGAACATCGGGGTAAATTGCAGTTTTTGGCTAATAACTCGATTTCAAAAATTTGACAGGGTAAAAATGATCAGCATGATGAGATCTATCCACTGTGCAATTTTGAAGAAAATCTGAAACCCCATCTCGGAGTTATAGCCCTTTTTCCGTTAAATTTTCAAAATTTTTGCATTTTTTATTTTTTATTTCAAAAAGTGTAACAGATAGAGGTTAAGTTTTAATTGCAAAAAATGTTCAGCATATCAAGATCTACCCACCCTGAAATTTTGAAGAAAGTCCATAAACCCTTGTAGGAGTAATGGCCCTTTTTTCACGGAATTTTTTAAATTTTTAAATTTTTAAAATTTTCGTATTTTCATCTTTTATTTCCAAAACTATAGCAGATGAAGGTTAAGTGTAAATTGATGAAATGTTTTCCATGCTGTGGCGACTTCAAAAAAGGCGGGAAAATTCAACATTGTCCGATTTCAATGAAATTTGGTTTCCAAATAGATATTGATGTTGCGACTTCAAAACCGGTGTTGAAAATTGTTTGTTGACCGCCATTTTCAAAATGGCCGCCAAAAAAGGCGGGAAAATTCAACATTGTCCGATTTCAATGAAATTTGGTTTCCAAATA
>MJUU01043473.1:14591-35378 GCA_002080025.1 Modiolus philippinarum | reverse complement strand
GATTTCAATGAAATTTGGTTTCCAAATATATATTGATGTTGCAACTTCAAAACCAGTGTTTAAAATTGTTCGTTGACTGCCATTTTCAAAATGGCCGCCAAAAAGGGCGGGAAAATTCAACATTGTTCGATTTCAATGACATTTGGTTTCCAAATTGGTCTTGATGCCATAACTTCAAAACTGATGTTTAAAATTGTTCGTTGACCGCCATTTTTAAAACGGCCGCCAAAAAGGCGGGAAAATTCAACATTGTCCGATTTCAATGAAATTTGATTTCCAAGTAGATATTGATGTTGCAACTTCAAAACAGATGTTGAAAATTGTTTTTTGACTGCCATTAACAAAATGACATCTCGACTTCAAAACTGATGTCGAAAGTGGTCCTTAGCAAGAACGTTTTTTGTCAGAAAAAGCCCAGCAAAGAAATATAGTAACACATGATCAGACTTTAAAAACAGTTCAAGATATTGGAGGTGTTTGAGCTACGAAAGTTTGAGAAACTGAAGATCAACTGTATAACTTACAATGTTACCTTGATTGTGGCAGCTGAAAGCCAGGTGAGCGATACAGGCTCCTGGGAGCCCCTGGTTAAAGTACCTTATATTTACAGTCAAGAACAAAGAATCGTACCTTTCTTATATTTCATGAACCAAATTGTTGTGATGTATATTTCTGAGACAAAAACTATTCATGGTAATTGGGCATATCTTGTTAGTTCATTTAATTTAATTTAATTTATGACGATGTACATCGTAACGAAATCTTCAATACTTCTAGTAGTGTATTGCCTAAAAAATGGTTTCTTTCAGTAAAAAAATATTTGGTAACGTACATAGGGGTTTCCACTTAAAGCTATGCAGATAACCTTTTGAATTGGGAAAAATCACGGGAAAATGAAATATAACTTTTGTTCTCCTCAGGTAATCGCTTTATGCCAATTATGCTAGACCTCGTAGTTTTTTTTTATTATCTTAATAATAGACAGAAAAGTCTTCGGTCGTTAAATGCTTCACCTCTTTCTCGGATTATTTCCTTAATAGAGGATAGAGACAAGCATTTTGAATTTTCATTGAACATTTTGAATTTTGTAAATATTAAGTCAATTAGCTTTGATTGACCTGAACGTACAGGGCAAGAAAAATCTATATTTCTTTTGCAGCATTCACATCAGAAGACTTTATAGTCAGTAACATGCTTAAGCAAAATCCTCTGAAGAAGGAGAAGAACAATTCAAAACGTGGTGCCGATTTAAAGACTGAAGAAGTCCAATCGCCGTCGTCGAATTCTAAATTAAGCGTCAGCAATTGTGATGCAGGATCTGTATCGTCCTCAGGTGAATCGGCATTTGATGGTTCAAATGCGAATAAATCACTGACAGAAGATACTGCAGTGGCACGGACTTCAAATGTTCAACCATATGAGACCACAGATGCAGAGATATTATATAATAGATCAGTAATTACACAAGCACTATCTTCTAATGTACAAAACTCAAGATCGGAAACACAAGTTAAAATGTCTGACCAATTACCATCTACTCATGATAATAAAATGTTATCTACAGAAAGTAAAATACCAATACCAGAAAATGATACTTGGCTTGTATCTTCAGAGACTGAAGGTCCTAATTCTGACCCAAAATGTGTTGTAACAAACGATCAACTATTAGACAGTAAATCTTTTGAAAAGAACAGTTCTACCAATGTCCAGTTTCTTAGCGTACCGTCAAAAAGAAAAATACACACTAGTAGCAAATTTACCGGTTTAAAAATCAAAAGATTATCTAGAGAATCATTAGAAAAGGACATTTCTAATGATCAACTTGAACTGTTAAAAGATACCGAGAAATCATTGGAGATTTCAATAACAAAAGAAAAACTTCTCGAAAAGTCTTGGTTTGTTGGGGAAAGGCAACTCCATAAATTAAACATTGTCCCAGTTATTATATGGGATTTTGGCGGACAAGATGTTTTTTATGCTACACATCAAACATTTCTTACGTATAGGGCGATTTATGTGATCGTTATAAATGGTAGCCGATCACTTGATGACATAGTACCAGGAGAAGGACAGTACCTTCCGGGAAAGTCTGGAAGAAAGACATGTAGAGGTATCGTTCTAAAGAGAGTTTAATCTTATTCCTCAATTCCGTTTAAATTTTGAATTTACCCGATCTCTGATAATGATTTCCCGATGGAAAAGTCCACTGATGTTCCTAGTTTTAGATATTTGATATGACCATTTGAAAATTATACCCCCACTCGTAAGTGGGTGGTATATTGGAATACCCTTGTCTGTCCGTCCGTCCGAGGTTCGTCACACTTTTCTCAGATACTGCTGGGCCGATTTATTTTATATTTGGTATTTGACCAAGTCCGGCTGTCCGAGTTCCTATCGTTGTTTACGTTTGTCTTTTGTCTTATTTGAGTTTTTTCCTGTGTAGTTCCCTAGCAGATTGTGGCATGTAATTATAATTTTCAGCCATTGTAGGTGTTTCCTGTTGTTTCTTTTATTTCATTTATATATACGGGGAATGTGTCATATCCCATTTTGGTCACCCTATGATAACAACTTCCTGTTTGCTGGGACTTTGCCATTTTTCCCTTTATTGAACATAGTGAAAATTTTCGTCGCAATTTTCTCAGCGTCTGCTGGGCCGATTTATTTCAAATTTGTTATTTGACTTTATATATAGGGAATGCGTCGTCTCCCATTTTGGTCACCTTATGATATCAACTTCCTGTTTGGCAGGACTTAGCCATTTTCCCTCTTATTGAACATAGTAAAAATTTCGTCGCACTTTTCTCAGCTACTGCTGGGCCGAATTATTTTAAATTTGTTATTTGACTTTATATATAGGGAATGCGTCGTCTCCCATTTCGGTCACCTGATGATATCAACTTCCTGTTTGGCGGGACTTAGCCATATTTCCCTTTTTAATGTGTAAAATAATACGAGTGGGGGTATACCTAGCATGACAACGTGTGCAACCCCATGTTTACATACCTTAGTTAAATGAAAGAAAAACAACGAAAAAGGGAGAAATGATCCTCTATGACTTTTATGTTAAGTATCAGCAAACTGATATCATCTTTTTTTTTGTTTTTTTTTTCATGCAAATGGTATGGCATACCAAATCATATTACAATTTACACCATTTTTGGTCATTTACGGAAAGATATCAAATACAGTTTCCGAAAAGCATCATACACTTTTATTACTGAGAAAGCCTAAAACTAATAAATACATTATTAAGAATGAATGTGCAAAAATAACAAAATACCAAAGAGGCTGTAAAATAAGTTTCTGCATCTGGCAATTTCGACAACTTAAGACTTCAGTGCAGAACAATCAAAATATTTTGCTAGATCTAAAAGAAAATGTTTTACGCATCCAAATATTGTATTCCGAAAAATGATTAGATTTAATTGTCTTTGGTTGCTTAATGTAAAGGCATTACACTTAATTCAGTGCAATATAAGCACAATATATATACAAACAATGTGCCTGTTGTGGCCATGCTGAGAAGGAGAGTTCGGTAAAGCCACCAATTCACAACTAAAATCTGCCACTTACATCAATTAAGTGTAATCGTTCATATTTCTGCCTTTTTTAGATTATGTTAAATTTTGGGTCAAAACCATATTAACGTATTGTAAACGAACCAGGGATGGATTTCCAAAACTGGTTATTATTGCAACTCACAAGGACAAAGTTAAAGCTGTAAGTACTGATTAAGGTTAATAACGGCAAATGCACATACTATAAAAGTACTATTGTTCGTGTTTTTTTTCGTGGATTTCGCTTAAACCACGAAATTATGATCCCAACGAAATACATTTTTCCTTATAGTTTCGATGAACAGAATTTGAAATACGAAATAAGGTACCAACGAAATAGTGATATCTATGAAAAAAACGAAAATTGATGTCAACGAATAAAAGGACTTCCACAGTATCTTACAAAAAAGCTAAGGACAGAGCTATGCACGAAGCAAATATTCCATAGTTTGCAGCAAAATTTTATTTAAAACTATTCATTGAAAATTTTATCTTCTAATGCATGCATTTTGAGTCAATATAAAATCAAGAAAGCGTAAAATAGCGTCATTCATTTAATAAATACTACTGCAACTATAAGAAACAAAATGGACATGTCTCTATGAACTTATAAAGGATTGTGAATGGGTGCTTCCGAACGGTAAGCGTCTCTTGCTATCTACGTTTCTTCCGAAAATTTCTATGTCCAAAGTTAAATCGGAGCCAGTTTTATTCAAATTCGTTAACTTAATGCGGGTTATAACAAAATTGCCGGACAGAATTGTTAAATCCATAGGGCAAACAGACAAATTAGGTGCAAAACGACCGAAAATTAGAGTCAATGTCCCCGCTGCCATTATCCAATGTTTTCCGGTTTTTCTCTGTTATTGGATAAAATTAAGCTACTCTGTTTGTGTAAAGACATATTATGGTTGGATATAAAACATAGACATCTACTTTCTAGGCGCTTGATAGAATAGTTTTAAGAACTTCAACCAACACATCTCACACAGCATATTGATAAACCTATCAGGAGTTATTCGAAATCAACCCCACAATGCACACCTTTCAATATAATTGAGTCTAACTACACTCAACAAAAACACAACTTTAGATCAAATTCTTATTCGTGACAATGTGCACACTTAAGTTCTTTTCTAACCACAGTGTAAGGTAATATATGTAGTTTAAATATTGTGGGAGAAGATAATCGACACAATAGCCCCAGAACACACATTTTGATAAATTGCCTTGTCCAACTACCCCTCAAAATCACAATTTTTTATCCAAATCTAAAATTTACAATATGAAAATCTTAAAATCTATGTTTAATCACTGTGTAAAGTAAAATAAATGTATCTTTAATATTGTGGGAGGAGTTATCCGGAACTATAGTTCCAGAGCATATATTCGGATAAAATGACCAAGTTCATTACCCCCTCAAAAAAGCAAACTTTAGCCTAAATCTAAATCATGATAATATACACATCTTCAGTCTATGCCTAATCACTGCACAAAGTAAAATAAATGTCGCAATAATATTGTGGGGGAGTTATCCGGAATAACAGCTTATCAGAGATGGGACGGACGGACGAAGGTAAAACAATATACCCCTGCAACTTTTCGTCGCGGGGGCACAAAAATATTCAAGCGCAATGGTCCAGACTTGGTACAGGCATTTCAGAAAAAAATGTATAGTTTTAGGGCAGACCAAATCTCCCCATCCATTGCAGTAGTCTCCGGTAGAAACTGAACAGCAATTTAATATTGAAAAGTTGTAGACAATTAAAAAAGGTTCATCAATTACTAAGTGAAAAATGAATCTTGATTAATAGTTTGTAAACTTCAAAATTGTTCACAAGGTATAAATATATATCGAAGAATTTTTTTAAAATCATTCGAAATATATTTTTAAGTCTTGATTAATAAGGGAGTCACGGAGATAACTATGCTTTATGAGAAAGTCTGCATTAATAGATGCTAGTTTTTGGCGTAACGATAACTTTTGAACATACATGTACACTCCGAACATGATATGTTCAAATATTACTTTCTATACCTTTAGCAAATTTAACCAACGTTTGACCGATAATATAAAAACATTTCCCATCTCCTGAGAAAGAACTACTACCAAAAATGTCCAGCCAAATTAATTCGGGGCATTATCGTCGTTGTTATACACTACGTCAGAAAAAAAGTTTCTTTAACTTTCAGAATAATTGTTTAAAAACTTCTCAAGCCCTGTTTTTAAACATTTGCAATTTAAGTAAAAAAATGGCAGGTTGATGAGGCCAACCCAATTTAATTCTCTGTTTGGTGTCAGCTTTATTTTTTAAATGAAGGAGGGTATGAGGCGAACAAACAAAAGCAAAACAAAAAAACAAGGAAAGAAGTTTTAAAAACAACATACTTTGATGTGACCAATTTTCATTAAAAGTCAGTTTTCAGAGTTCAATTGAATCCATTGAAGATATAATTTTCATCATTGATAACTTTTTCCCCAATTCAGTTTGTCAGTCTTTTTAAAAAAAGTTTTCTGATAGTAATTTATATTTGTGGTCTTCTAATACGACGATTGAAATACCATTTTGATAGCGAAAACAAAAAATTAAACAAAAAAAAAAAAAACAACAAAAAACATAGAAATAAGTTGTCTTGGCCTGATCTTGTTTCTGAGATATTAAAAATTTGTCAGAAACTAAAATCCTCTGAGTTTTGTAAGGCTTTACATAAGCAAGTTTTAATATTTCTTTGCAATGAGTACTTCTTTTGTAACCAATTATAGATAATGGCTTTCTGCACTGTTTGATTCTAATCCTGCTGATGAGAGGTTACTCCGTGAAACAAGTGTACAGCTTAACTAAATATACCGTTTATGATGCAACTTGGGTATTTATTGAATTTGAAATAGATGGACTGATGCCACTGCTGGTTAACCAAAGGTCCTCAAAGGGTGTTCACCAACCCAATAGTCAGAATTGTCAAAATTTTAACTCCTTAAAATGCTGAGGCTACATTCCGTGTATGGCACTCGGTGGATGTCGTTGGTACTGGATTTGTCCTCCTTTTGCGATATTTTTGGCAATGAGTACTTCTTTTTTACTACTTTTTGATTTTCCCTATTGTTTGATTTTAATTCTGCTGCTGAGAGGTATGCAGAACTAACTTTACCGTTTATTATGCAACTTATGGGTGTTTATTGTATTTACAAAATAAATAGGATTGATTGAAATTTTTACGTAATGTCAATAAAAAAGTAGAAATAACATTAAGAAAGAAAAGAGGACCCATGGCTAAAATCTATATTTTTAAATGGAAAACCAGGTGAGTCAGAAAATGTGAAAGAAAACCTGAAAATGAAAGTGAATGCAATTAAGTTATGGCATGTTTACGTGAGAAGAATTGAAATATCTCATATGTAATAAATGAATGATTGATTCAAATCTATGCAAAAAAGAGAAAGTTCGAAATAGCATGTCTCTTACTGCGGGTTTATACTTATAGTTTTTTAGTAAATAATAAAAAAGGATAATTAAGAATTTCGTTGTTCTATATATTTGACAACTAATATCAAAAGACAAGAAAATGGAAAATCACAGATATATAGTTATAACGCTTTCGATTTCTTAGAACAAACATATAAATATATGCATTTCCGTTGAAACTTCTGCAAAAGTTAAAAATATACCCTAAGATTAAAAATAAGTGCAGATACACATTCCCCCGTGCTGAACGAGCATAGCCATTACCATCACTTTAAAGTCCTTTACTAAAAATTATGATTCATCAATAAAAAAAGATACATGCATCTGTATAGCATGTGTAGAAATAAGTTTTCCATACCATCCATTCCTTCCGGTCAAAACTAAACCTTTTCAATGAATATATAGTGATTTTATAGATTCCTTTTTTATGATATATCTTGTAAGATTTTTATTTCTTATAAATAAGAACATAAGACCATTTGCCAGTTCTTTGCCATAAATTTACCATACATAAAGGAGAGTCAACTTTTTTAAAATAAAATCTCAGCTGAACAAAAGGGTTCGCTGCTTGTGAAAAGTTACCAAAACACAAAAGCATTTTTTCAGTAACATAATTCAAAACCTTATCCTAAAATGGCTATTATCGTTCTTAAAGGTGCTACTTATATAAAATCAAATAAAATGATCAAGAACTCTAATTTTACCTGTCTTTTCATTGGCCCAGGAATTATTTTATTTTTATATTTAAACTTACTGTAGAATATTACAATTATTGCGTAGGGAACACTTTGTTAACATTGACTTCAAACATAAGGACTGTACTTTAAAACAAATGCATATGTTTGATTTTTATTTGTCTGGTGTCGGGATTATTTCCCTTTGAAGGTTTGAAAAAGAGACACAAATTTTGACTAGAACTGGTGTGAACTTTCGTATTTGGCAAATCAACCATTACATTTAATCAATAATAACATCAGCATACATATACTCTTTAATAATGCATTTGAGGTCCCAAAAAGAGTATTCGAGATCTTAATGTGTTACGGCCGCATCAAAAACAAAATATGTTTTATATCTTTCATCGGTTTCCTGAAGAGTTAAAAATAGCTTTATATAAAATGGGAATAAATTGTAATTTCTATTATAACATTTTCATGTATTTCTTTCTGTTATAGCTGATTTACGTTTTATATGACGTGTATTGCAAAGCGCATCAACTCGCATGTGTTTTTTAGATATTGACCCAATAATGTTGATTCAAAGCCGGTCACTTTCCGAAATTATAGTTCAATTATGTTCGAAGAAAATTATACTAAATATTTGTTGGTACTTTATTGATTTTTTTTTTCATCTTGGTATTTCAAATGATACTAAATTTGTGTTTTGAGAATAATCTCATTACAAATTAATGAAAAATTGGTTTTTGGTTTGAGTCTTAATGTTCGTTGTAAAACCACGATGACTGGAAACCTGCAAACAATACAACTACAATGTTTAATTTTTATATCATATATTTTATTCTAGGATCGTGTAGAATGCGTTCGGAAAATTTTATACGACAAGATCGACGAAATGTTTATCGAAAGCGAATTGAAAAGTCACATTGTAACGAACCATAGAATATTTGTAGATGCCAAAGACCAAAAAGATCCTGAGATGATTAAGCTAAAAGAAGTTCTGACAGAATTAGCTTTCAAACAGCCGACTTGGGGTGAGCTTATGCCTTCTTGCTTTCTTCCTTTGGAAATTGAATTGTCTTATTTAGTAGAAAAACTAGACAAAAAAGTAATAACAGTTGATTACCTTAAGGAAATAAATCGACTTTTACCTATAAGGCCTCTGACAAATACGGAACTGCAATTGTTTCTAAAAGTACAACATGGACTGGGAAAAATACTCTATTTCCACGTGACTGGTATTGAAGACAAGATCATACTTGCACCAACACATCTTATCGATGCTTTTAGATCTATCGTTACTGACCGTCAGTTCTGTGGAACAGATGAAATCCGACTGAATTCATGGGATAATATGGCACACAGCGGAATTTTAGAAAAATCTGTGATAGAGTATGTATGGGAAAAAGAAGAGTTCAGACATTTCTATGACGATCGAAACTATCTTATAGGGCTGATGACATATCTAGATATACTTTCAGAACCAAAGAGGTATGACAAAGACGGAAGCTTACTTTCAAATGATTTTTACGTTGTTCCAAGTATGGTTCGAGAGAAGGACACCACATCTTATTTCAAGTCACCAAGTTTTCACGAAAGGGCAATATGTTTGTCATTTATATGTTCAAACGAAATTTTACCTCCAGCGTTATGTTATAGATTTATTACATTCTGCCTTACTGTGTGGCCTTTAAAAATATGTGATGATAATCACGAAAAACAGATGCTTTTTGAAGATGCAGCAGTTGTTGTGGTAGACTCGACTCTGGATATGACAATACACTGTAGAGAGGATCGCATTATTGTCCGTCTTGTTCATGAAGAAAACAAATCATTGATCCCAGAGGATATTGCAACTAGTATTCAAGAGTGTCTTAAAAGGGCTCTCGAAAATATAAGTCAGCTTTATCAGCAGTTTTGTGGCGATGACAATTTACGGGAATCTTCCTTTCAGGCTAGCTTTTCAGTAAAATCATGTTGCTCATCTCCAAAAAGTCCATGCATTGCTCCAACTTTTATGGAAAACGAACCGTGGACATGTGTAATCCATAATATACAACATACAGCCAGAAGCTTGAGAGCTTGGTTCTCCCCAAATGTACGTACTATAGAAGTCGTCTAAGTAGCTGATGTTATGTGATATTTTACAAATACATTTGTAGTTTATATCGTAAAAACATGGAAACATGTCACATTACAAAATCATTTGCAAAAAAAACAAACAATAAAACAAACAACAACAAATGTTGTTTCAAGAATGTTGTTTCAAATATTTAAAGAAGGGTCTTAGAAGCTAGTTAGCCTATATTGATCTTGACACCAGGTAAAAAAAGTTTCGGTAAAATTACTTATTAAGCCTTTAAATTTAGCGTCATTTTCAGTTGAAGGTATTAGAACAAACATCCTTATTTCCGAGTCATTTTTTCAATAACCGGTTACTATGAACTTCTTACTACTACTAATATTGTAAAATATTGTCTCTTCAGAGCGGATCTAATCAAACATTCGGCAGACAAAAAATCGAATTATTTATCAAAGATGATACAAAACAAAAATATCCGATAGTATCAAAATTAAAAGCTGAAATAAATTAATGAGAGAGCTTAAAAAGACGCCTTTGATCTTAATTTTATATTACAGATTTCAAATATAAGGCATTTAAGGTCGACAATGTCATACATGTATATGCCTCGCACACATTTTAACAAGATAAGTTGTCTGTAGTTGCTCGGTAATCTTCTTCCTTTGATACATATTATAAATTATTTACCCATGATTTTTGCCTTTACATTTCATCCATCTATTGAGGTTCTTTAGATGATAGTGAAAAGAAATGACTTTTTCAATTTTGTGTTAAATATGAAATGAGATGTTGTTTTTTTCTTTTTGGATTTAAGAATTTTCTCTTATCTCTATTTATTTTTGGCTTCCGTATGATTCGTTTGCCAATGTGTTCAAAGCAAATGGCAATGACATTTTTTAGCTTAATAGAAAAGACTGATCCCAATGTTGAATATATGAGACTTGAGGTAAGATAGATACGAAGGGTTTTTTGACGTCGTGAAATGTTGGCGAGACTGATAATAATTGAATTGAAAACATTATGTCTCTCCAAATTTCCTTTGCGGAATGAAATAAAAATAAAGCAAAAAAAAAAATTAAAAAAATAAAAAATAAATGTCGATAAACTTCACAACTAACGAAGCCAGGAATAATGTACTTTGGTTTAAGCTAATGTTTGTAAGATTTTATTACAAAACCTCTATTGCTATAAATTGTCATTATTAATGTTTTGTTGTATATCAAAATTATATTTCTTTTATAGAAAGATGAAGAAGAATGTATTGACATAAAAACATGTCCAGGTATGAAATGTATATTAAGACAAGAAACTGGTGCTCCTATTAATGACGAATTGCGTTCATATTTCCCAATACTGTTATACAGTTATGCATAATTTTCATTTCTTGAATGAATTTCACCTTCATGCTTTTCCTCGTTGGTATTTCTGCTGCACAATCAAATAGTTTGTTGGAAAACTTACCATTTCACGCAAGTTCAAAAATTGCTACTTGTACTTGAATTTTCCCTTTATCACGACGCCACAAAATAATACCTGCTAGTGCAGTGGCGACACCAAACGGGACTAAATATGGTAGGTGCATTCCATTTTAGCAATGCTACTACCTGTCCTTTCGCAAAGATTTGTGCTTCCCCTCACTTTATGATGTTAATGATACAGATTCACTGTTGTGATATCTATACAAAGAGATTTTTTTTTAAATTCACCTTGATCTTGTTCAAGCTTTCGAGAAGTAATATGTACCATGGAATTAATTGGTTTTGTCTTATGGTTAGAAAATGCCATTTACCAAGCAGCCACGCAGCAGACATTTCACAAACTCATTTTTTTACTTGTCAATAGCAATTGCTGTTTAGTTGCTACGGATATAACCGCGATAAATTGGGAGGTTTGGAGCTGGTTCAGCCCACCATTTCTTTTGAAATGTCTCTGCCTAGTCAAGACCATTGCGGTTGACATTTTTCCGCTGGTTAATCACTGTAAAGGACCTTCTATACATGGTATCAGTACAGATTATCTTAATTTGCTTACATGTTTTCAGAGCATATAGTCAATAGGATTGTTTGCTCATAAACTTTGTTCCGCGCTGGCATCCATGTTTTTGTTGTATCAAAACAAAATTTGAAATTTAAAAAAGGACCTTCCATACATTATTCCTCTAAAGTTTGTTTGAATTTGCCTCAGCGGTATCAGGGGATAAGATGAAAATAAGTTTTTTTACTATAGGGTCCAATATTAAAGTTCCATGATGGCGGCCATGGTTTTACTGGATCGTAACGAAATTAGCAGTATTTGTAAAGGACCTTCCATACATCTTTCCTGTAAGAATCGTTCAATTTTCTTCAGTGGTTTCAGATGAGAGGATGGAAATTAGATTTTCCCCCATAGGGTCCAATGTAAAACATTCCGTTCACTTTCTATATAAAATAGGTTACTATGAAAATCAAGAAAATTATTGTTAATGATAATCTGTGCATATATCATCTATTCTTCATTACTGGTATTTCAGTGGAAGACGATACGTTTTTGGCCACCTGTCCAAGTGATATGCACTTAAGACGACTATCGATTGAACTAACGTTAGATGAGATGAGGTCTTTATTTCTTTACTTGGGACTAAAGTCAACACAGTGGGAAAATCTAACAATTGGCAAAAAAGTGGAAAATGCAATATTTGAAAGCCTTATCAAATGGCAAGAAAGTTCTGAACTTGGCACATTTAATGAATTAAAGGTAGCTATGGAGAGAATGGGACTTACCGTCCATAAAATTTGCAAGGTATGTCGAAAATAGAACTCAAATAGAAATAAATGCCAATTTTGCGAAAATTACTCAAAGATACTTTAGCAAAAGAAATAATGGTTATCGAAAAATACTCATCAATTGACCAAAAAAAATGAGGAATTTTTGGTTTTTCTCAGTCACGAGATGAATATATATTTCGATGATTATGATTTATGAAAATTTATGCATTTTATTATGTAGATTTAAAAAAAAACAAAGTTTTTAGATGCTACTGTAGTACCCATTATTTTTTCATGTAAATACGCCAAACGTTTCCATACGGTATTGTAACCTCACTTACCAGAGTGACTATAAATATTTTTTTCATAGAAGACAATACATTTATTTAACCGAGGAAACTCCGCAAATCACAGCAATCTACGTAATGAATATATAAATTACATACAAATCAAATTTCGTTGTTTAATTTCTGTTAAATTAAATTAACATCGGCGAATTAAAACCAAAAGCTGAATATATGTTTCAAGCTTAAGGTAATGCAAAATAATGTATGTAAAATTACCTTTGTTGTTGACGTTTAAAATATGGCAGTTTTCATATATATATAACAAGGCAGTAGACTGAAGTGAACAGTACACACATTTAAAAGTTGATATTTCGAGACCTATCCGGCTCTTTATCAAAACACAATAAAAAAGTAAAAATACAGTGAAATAAAACCTATTTACACAGACTATACTACAAAAAAATAAACAAAGTATCGACAGCTACATCATGGACGCTGTTAACTACAAATGTAACATGAGAAGGGAAAAAATAATTTTGTCAGTGTCTGTACATTGAATCTTACAAAATTCTTATTACTCTAACGGCTATAGAGCAAAATGTGATAATATAACAAAAAAAAACAAAAAAACAAAATGGGTAGGGGCGGGAAATTTAGGCTTTGGTTCTCTAAGCTTTTATGTTCATGCTAGATTTAATTTTTGGATCCAAAATCGTTCTTTTGCCTGTCTTTGGGTCTCGTTCCAAGATCTATTTTGGTCAATGGCCACAACCTGCATGTCAGTCCAGCTATGTCCAGTGGTGTTAAAATGGATCGCTGTAGCCTGTGATTGTTCTTTTTTCTGTATGTGATTGCGATGTAAATTTATGCGAAGATTGAGGGAGTTCTTTGTTTCACCAATATACTGCTGTTGACATACGGAGCATGTTATCATATATATTACATTTTCAGATTTACAGGATAGATTTCCGAAAATTTTGTAAGTTTCCCCAGTTGCTGAGCTTTCGAAAGTTGATGTTGTGGCACTGTATTTGCAAAGAAGGCAACGTTTATCTAGACAGGTCTTAAATTGTCCTATTTCTGGTGATTTAAGTTTTGGTCTTACGAGCATGTCCTTCAAGTTCTTGGGTCGTCGGAATGAAACAAGTGGGGGTTCAGGAAAAAGGGATTTCATTTTAGGTGATACATGAAGAGCTTTCATGCAGTCCCGCGTAATGGCCGACAGATCTGGGAGTCGTGGAAGAAAAGTTGTAACGAAGGGGATGCGTGAGTTTTTATTCTTTTTATTTCTGTATTGCAATAACTGCTTTCTTTCTAAAATAGCAACACTATCAATTGTTTTTTGCACTTTGTGTGCTTTGTAACCTCTGTTGACTAATTGCTCTTTAAGCTCTCTGCTTCTCTTGTTAAATGTTTGGTCATCCGAGCAGATCCGACGTAGGCGGGTGGAGAGACTATACGGGATCGCATTAATACAATGTCTAGGATGACAACTGCTGGGTAGCAGATACGCATGTGTGTCGGTCGGTTTAGTATGCAAGTCAAAGCTTATTTTTCCGTCGACTAGTGTTGAAGTCGTATCGAGAAATGCGTTGGAAATTTCTGACACATTAACGGTAAATTTAATAGATGGGTGAAAATTGTTTATAAATTCGATGAATTCATCAAGATGGGGTTTAGTATCTGTCCATTTCATCTCGATGCCATCAATGAAACGGAGCCAACTGTACGGCTTGTAAGGTGCTTCCTGGAGCATACGCTTTTCAAGATCGCCCATGAATATGTTGGCATAAGATGGGGCTACACGCGTACCCATAGCAGTCCCATTCACTTGAAGGAAATGTTTGTTGTTAAATACAAAGTTGTTACGTTTTAACACGAGACTCAACAGATTAACTAAAGACTCCGTAGATGGTGATTGAACAGTTCTAGTATCCCATACTTTGCGACAGGCTTCGATTCCCTCTTCATGTGGAATATTAGTATACAAGGATGTCACATCTAGAGTCACTAAGAATGTTTGGGGTGGAAGATTTTGGGACGGGGTTTTGTTAATATAATCGGTGGTGTCTTTGACAAAGGAAGGGAGAGATTCAACAAAGGGTTGAAGTTGGAGATCCAAATAGTGGGAGATTTTTTCAGTTGGGTGACCAATACAGTTTACGATAGGACGCCCTGGGATCCCTTCCTTGTGAATTTTCGGTAACAAGTAGAACAAGCCGGCTCTAGAATTAGCAGGGAGAAGACCATCAAAAGTTTCCTTATCGAGTTCTTTATTCTCAAGCATGGAGCGAAGTGTTGATGCGATTTCGTCAGCATACTTCTTAGTCGGGTCAGTTTTTAACTTTTTATAAAAGGCGGGCTTAGAAAGCTGGCGGTTGGCTTCGCCAATGTAGTCGTCGGTGTTCATAACGACTACTGTTGACCCCTTGTCTGCTTTTTTAATAACAATGTCTTCTCTGTTTTCAAGGTTGCGCAATGCTTTCTGCTCACATTTCGATATATTAGAAACGGGGGTACTTTGGTGTGGTAGTTGGCGTTCCACTTCATCATGGACAGCTTCGATATATGCTTCCAAGGCCTTGGACTTACTGCACTTGGGTGTCCAGGTACTCTTTTTTCTGAATATGTTGAATTTTTCTGAGTCTGTGTCCGAATCGGAATGATCGGAGACTTCATCCTCTTCCTGCTTACTTGAAAAATATTCTTTTAAGCGCAACCGTCTAAAGAAAGAGCGCATGTCTTCTCTTAGAGTATTAGCATTTAGTCGGCTTGGCGTTGGACAGAAGCCACGTCCTTTAGATAGAAGAGATTCTTCATCCTGTGAGAGGTGTTTAGAAAATTTAGAACGGGTGATGTTTCGTCTCCTTCATTCATCTGTCTTCTTTTAAACCGTCTATTTCTCCTCTTCTTATCTTCTTGGTTGTTCTCAGTTGGCACATGCAATGGAAAGACATGTCTGATGTTATCTCTTTCAAATTTATATATATATATATAGCTTAACTTTTGGTAAAAGACCACTTTTTTACATTTAAGATAAGAGGAGACGTTTCTGCTTAGGTTTTATTATTCCTCGACCAACAAATTTGGGGAGTGTTTGACCCGTTCGTAAGTCAGTCCGTGCGTTCAAAGATAAGACCATATATTTTCTGACTAGCAAGTCATAGATGGACAGCTTTTGTCCCTACATGCATCTTGAATAGTATTTGAGGTAGATATAAGGAATGAATGGATTTGACCTACATTCCACGCATGAGTGACTCAGGTTACAGTTTGTTACAATTAAAATTTTAAATATAACAACTTGTACAGGATTAATATTTTGTCTGTAGACGAGTCTTGTAGAGTTACGAAGCCCGAGATAAAAATTAGCTCACTTTGACCTATTTTCATGCATGAGTGACTTAGGTTAAATTTTTTGTGAAAGACCAGATCTCAGATTATACTATTCTTGGAGCAAAGATATTTTGTCTGTAGATGCGTATTGTTTAGTCAGGAAGCTCCACAAAAAAATGTCATGCATGGTTACTTAAATTCAAGTTTATGTAAAAGTCCAGATTACGGATGAAAAAACTCATACAGAAATGATATTTTGTCTATAGATGCGTCTTGTATATTAACAAAGCTCCAGATTAAGATAGGTCCTTTTGGCTTACATTTCATGCAAGAGTGAATTAGGGTAATTTTTTTTTGTAATATTCCAGATCTCAGCTCCTATAGCTCTTAGAGGTATTACATTTTGCCTGTACATGCAGATGCGTCTTGCAGTGTTATGAACCTCCAATTAAAAATTAGATAACATTTTCCCTCATTTCATACATAAGTGACTTAGGTTAAAATTCGCGTCACAGTGTTGATTTTATATACTACAAATTGTGAAGGATTAGTCTTTTGTCAGTAGATGCATCTGCAATAGGTATGAAGCTCCTGATTGAAAAAGGCCACTTGAACCTACATTTTAAGTATGACTGGCTTAGATTTAAGTTAGTGTAACAGGCCGGATCTTGAATAGTATAACTTTGTGAAGCCAACAATACTATTCAAACGATCAGCAACGTCGAAAGTGAAGTTGTCGTTTCCAATTGCATCCTTCACTTGTTTGCATAAAGATACGTTGTTGAATCTATTCATGTAAAACATGATTTGCAATATTTCATACATAAGAAACACAGTATAACAACGCATTGAAAAGTTTTTGATCAGTCAATTACCTTATAGGGAAACAAATATTTATCCACCAAACGGAAAAAATCAATCAAAGCGAATTTATAAAACAAAATGATGAAGTACATCGATAAACTGATAAGTTACGTCTGTATTCTTACTTTCAACATTTGAAAAATATACTAATTTTTTCACTCATTCCTTATTTATTATTTTCATTATTATCATAATTATTAATTTTATCTTTGATGGATTACAATTATTGTGTTTTGACTTGGCAGATTCCAAAAATTGCAACATACATCGTTGTTTTTGCATTTCTTATTTAGATATATTGATATAATCTTGTATTCCAGGTTTTACGTGAACGGTTTATTGATTTTGGTAAGTGTATTCCTAACTTAATGAAAGTCAGGTTTTATAACGTACATAAAACAACAAAATGCAGCAAATGTTAGTTCTATAGATAGTGATTTCAACATCTTATGTCTCTTTGATGCATATGAAATTAAAAGTTTAGGAACCACGGCAGTAGAATAACGAATGAACAAAGAATTTGTAATTACCAGAATGGAAGTCCAAAGACATGGTAAAAACGAGAACACAGAAAAACATTGACGTTAGACAGCTAAAAACGCAGAAATAAAACACAACATTCAAAAGTAAAGCACCCACAGTGTAAACTCCCATAAAACTGAGAGTTGCATCAGGTGCTCCGGAAGGGTACCCAAGGCCTGCTCAGTTAACAGCACCAGTCACTGTCAGTGAATCAATCTCGGATGATGTCAAAATCGGTAAAGTTATATCCGGGAAGACATGAACCTAGCTAAAAGTGTCCAATGTACATTTGGGACACTTTCATATCTTTCAACGATTTTATGGTGACGGCCTTAGAATTTCTTAAGGGATGAAATGAACGTAGGCTGTGAACATATGCCTGACACGGCAGCTTTTAGGACAGTGTTTTTGCTCTATTCAAATAATCACCGTACAAACTACATGCTGGACAGTTACAAATCTACTGTTAAATATACACTACATAGCCTGGAGATGTACATGTTCCAGACCATACGCGTATTTGGACCGTACGCGTACTGCCCGGACCATACGCGTATTTTTTCCAAATACCCATACGGTCGGACCGTACGCGTATGGTCCGACCGTACGCGTACGGTCTGACTATTTCAAAGTCTTCCGTGTTCTTGGATAATATATCAATAACTTGTAATCCCGTATACAATATTACTTAATGAATTAAGCTCTTATGTTTAGAAACAACTAAGATTTTCTAAAAATCGTAACTTTAAAGAAATTGAGTAAGAAAAATAGGAATTTACCGTATTGATGTTTTGGAGATGCTTTTATAAAATTGACTTATTAATTGAACGTTATTTGAAACAAAATTATAATAAAAAACCCCTAGTTTTCGTAAAAAATAGCTAAAATATATGGTCTTCTTGTCTGAAAATCATGAGAAAACGATCATTGAATACTACCTCTAAGGAACAACAACATTTTCCAAGTTCCCCCAAAAAGGGTGCAAATCCAAAAACCTCGTAAAGGAACAGCTGAAAAATATATTAGCGGAAATAATACTGTGTTCCGAAAAGGAATACCTCCTGTCCACGATCAAAACTTCTTAATGTAAAAACGAAGTTTTTGTATCACCTTTAAAATTTGTGTAAAAATATGGAGATATTTTTTTTCTATTTCACCGCTTCTATAATTTCATTTCAGTTATATTAGTAATCTATTGTTTTTATGGGGACCTAAGAATTTATACGGTTTTCAGTGGTAGTTAGTGCAATCAGTTTTGACTGTAACCTACTTCTTTATTTAAATAACGAATGTAGTGTCTGTCTTTTTCTTCATACTATTAATGTCTAAATATACACGTATGGTCCATCTCGTAGCAGACCGTACACGTATACTCATACGGTCCGACCTTACGCGTATGGTCCGACTATACGCGTACGGTCGGACCATATGAGTATACGCATACGGTCCGGACCGTACGCGTACGGTCCAAATACGCGTATGGTCTGGAACATACATATATGTTGGCATGAATGGGAAAAATCACGCTTGTCATATAGCTTTGATTTAAAACGTCCATCCTCGTCAATCATTTTGTGTGTTTGTAAAAGATAGAAGGGCACAAATCTTTGGGCAAAGCTTTAAACGAGGGAGATACATTTGTTTTATCAAATATCTAACTTCAGATAATTTTACTTCTCATTAATGTCAGGCTTTGGCCATTAATTATTTCTGAAGCACTGGATGACAGGATAAGCTAAGGTACATTTTATATTTTTATTAACAATATAACAAAAAATTGCAAAGTGAGAAGGATTTGCATCTCGTTTTATCTCGAGAAATCCGCTATGGCGATTTAATTGCCACTACAAATTGTTACACGTTCTTCAAAACCAACATCGAATACATTAATCTGATTAAATAAGGTACCATATATAGGGGGTAGTAACAAAATTACCGATTAGAATCTTCAAGAGCCCAATCTCCAAAGGACAAAAAAACGAAGCATGTACAGGTGGAAAAAATGTAGACCTCAATGGTCCTGACTTTGCACATGCAATTCAAAACACATGGATAACGTCGTTACACATGTATATGTGGTTGTCCATTTTGGATATAAGATCCAGATATATACTGCTTTCCGTGTTTATTTTTGAAAAACTGCACCCATATCGGCGTGCATTTTATGTTGAAATGCTCACGCACAAAAAAGTTAAATCTATAAAAATTAAGAAAATCATATCATTTACTTATTTAGTAACTGAAGCATACATCAATGTACAAAAGATTACAAAAATACGTTTCAAAACATAAATGTTGATTTTGTAACTTCGGTATTTTGTTATTTATTACCACTGGGCCGATAGCTCTGCTGGTGGACTGTAAGTCCCCGAGGGTATTCACCAATCCAGTATTCCATTCTTCAGTTTTATTGAAATTTGCAATATCAAAATTTTACAAAATTTTGTGTATAAAACTAAGGAGTATCTCCCTCATGCATAGCTCTGTCCTTAGCTGAATTTTGGCTTTTCTATTAAGATCCTTTTAGTTATTTGTTCTCTATCAGCTTTTACAAGTTTTTCGGTTAATGGACTTCCAAATGTTTTGGTTTGATTTGCACTGATGAGACATAAATTGTCGAAATGCACATATGCAGGAAATAAATTAACAGTAACTTCGGTATTTTGTTAAGTCTCCCAAACAAAGTTTGGGGAGACTTATTGTTTTACTACCGTGTCTTATTATTATTATTATTATTATTATTATTATTATTATTATTATTCCCTCTTCTTCGCCACTGAACTTGTACGGAAGTTTTCTCGGAGAATATTGGTCCGATCTTTATGAAACTTCACAGGATGATAGATACCCATGCCGCGGGGTGCACTTGGGTCTTGAAATTTTCAAAATGGCCGCCGTTGCCATGGAAACGGAAAAAAGGCGGGAAAATTAAAAGTGCTCCAAATTGAACGAAACTTCACAGGAAGGGTGTATACAAATAGTAGAACACATTTTTGGCCAAAAAATTTCGAAATGGCCGCCGTTGCCATGGAAACGAAAAAAAGGCGGGAAAATTGAAAATGCTCCAAATTGAACGAAACTTCACAGGAAGGGTGTATACAAATAGTAGAACACATTTTTGGGCCAAAAATTTCAAAATGGCCGCCGTTGCCATGGAAACGGAAAAAAGGCGGGAAAATTGAAAATGCTCCAAATTGAACGAAACTTCACAGGAAGGATGTATACAAATAGTAGAACACATTTTTGGGCC
>MJUU01043472.1:4076-19881 GCA_002080025.1 Modiolus philippinarum | reverse complement strand
GGTAAGGTAGGCCACAATTAAAAGGTAAAATTAAACAAAATATACAAATGAAAAACAGCTAAAATAACCGAAACAGGTTGAAAGGAAAGTGTGCCCAACGTTTCGGCCAGTACGGCCTTCTTCTAGGGGCAACCGTGACAGAAAAATGGAAAAAGGTGTAGAGGATACAAGAGAAGACTACTGACTAACGTGTAACGAAAATCACCTGTAACTGACTAACATGTAACGAAAATCACCTGTACTGACTAACGTGTAACGAAAATCACCTGTGACTGACTAACGTGTAACGAAAATCACCTGTGACTGACTAACGTGTAACGAAAATCACATGTGACTGACTAACGTGTAACGAAAATCACCTGTGACTGACTAACATGTAACGAAACTCAACTGTGATTCACAGGTGATTTTCGTTACACGTTCGTTAGTAGTCTTCTCTTGTATCCTCTACACCTTTTTCCATTTTTCTGTCCCGGTTAACTGTTTTTTTAGTTGCATATTTTGTTCAATTTTACCTTTTAATTGTGGCCTACCTTACCATTTTTACTTTGTTTATTTTATATTTTGATTTGTCTGATGTTATTTATCCGTTTGGTGGTCTAAAGAAAACATTTTTTTAAAAAGACCGAAGTCATAGTATGTTTGAGTTCTGCAAATATTCATTGGACGACTTGTGTCCATTAGTTGCAAATTAAATTATATTCAACCTACTTGCAGGTGTTTGTGTTGGCATATTGTCGAAAACCTCATGGTGACTTCAAGATGAAAATAACAACAAAAGCGTTGTTTCATTTGTTTATTCTTACCATGTATTTATTAGAATTTTATCCCATCTACACTTACCCTATATCCCTTTATTTGTTTATTCGCTATAGAGATAGTCTGTGGAGTCAGTGATAAGATTCCACCATGGTTGAGATGTAAGCTCTTTATATTTTCTGGTTATAGCATACACTCTCTGTATTTCTGTTATAGTGTACTTGTATATGTCAAAATTCTCCAAAATGCAGTATAAAGTAATGCCCATATCCCCTGATTTCATTAGTCATGTTTTCTTCTAGCCAACTCGAAGAGTAACCTGAGGTCGTTTATAAAATTTTAACAGATGACAGCATTTATACGAGTACGAGTACTTTGACCGGTATTTTCATGTAAGATGACGATCCCGCATCTATACCCAATGAAAACGTGGATGCAGCGTTGATCGACATCTATTACGTGAATTCCGCTTAAACTGGTGCTAGGGGCCGTCTTTCACTTCATATCCTTTCATTATTATACAGCCGTCGAAAGACGGGCGTATAATGGTATACCCTCTGTCCGTCCGTTAACTTTTTCGTTTCCGGAGTATTTTTCCTTAACTGCTTGACATTGATTTGATATTTGCTATAAAAGTATATCTAGGTGAGATACAGATCAAGTGCGAATTTGGTTCTTGTCGGTTGATTTTGTGCACAGCTATGGCCCTTGAACTTGGTGAAAATTGTGAAAAATATAGGTTTCCGGAGTTTTTAACTCGCCTAACCCAAAGGGTCAGTGTGAGCTATTGCCATCACTTTGCGTCCGTCGTCGTCCGTCCGTTAAACTTTTCACATTTTCATCTTCTCCTCTGAAACTACTGAAGCAAATTCAACCACACTTATCAGGAATGATGTATGGACGTTTTACAAAGATTGCTCATTTCGTTCAAATCAGAAAAAAGCATGGCCGCCAGCGCGGAACTTAAGTTTAACATTGGACCCTATGGGAAAAATCTTATTTATATCTTTTACTCTGAAACGACTGAAGCAAATTCAACCAAATTTTACAGGAATTATGTACTTAAGGCCCGTAACAAAGATTGCTCATTTCGTTCCGATCCGATAAAAACATGGGCGCCAGCACAGAACATAGTTTTACATTGGGTTTGTGCACAGCTATGGCCCTTGAACTTGGTGAAAATTGTGAAAAATATAGGTTTCCGGAGTTTTTAACTCGCCTAACCCAAAGGGTCAGTGTGAGCTATTGCCATCACTTGGCGTCCGTCGTCGTCCGTCCGTTAAACTTTTCACATTTTCATCTTCTCCTCTGAAACCACTGAAGCAAATTCAACCAAACTTTACAGGAATGATGTATGGAAGGTCTTCTACAAAGATTGCTTATTTCATTCCGATCCTACAGAAAAACATGGCCGCCAGCGCGGAACTTAGGTTTAACATTGGACTCTATAGGGAAATTTTTTTTTCATCTTCTACTCTGAAAAGGCTGAAGCAAATTCGACCAAACTTTACAGAAATGATGTACGAAAGGTTCGCAACGAAGATTGCTCATTTCGTTCCGATCCGATAAAAAACATGGCCGCCACCACAGAACATAGTTTAACATTGAACCCTATGGGAAAATCATATTTTCATGTCCTACTCTGAAACCACTAAGGCAAATTCAACCAAACTTTACAGAAATGATGTATAAATGATCTTTAACAAAGAGTACTTATTTTGTTCCATTCCAATAAAAAACTTGGTCGCCAGCACGGAACATAGTTTAACACTGGACCCTACGGGAAAATCACATTTTCATCTTCTACTCTGAAAACACTGAAGCAAATTCAACCAAATTTTACAGGAATGATGTATAAATGGTCCTTAACAAAGAGTGCTTATTTTGCTCCGATCCGATAATAAACATAGCTGCCAGCTCTGAAGTTATGTTTAACATTGGACACTATGGGAAAAATCTTTTCATCTTTTCTGAAACAGCTGAAGCAAATTCAATCAAAGTCGTTATAGGAATGATGTATTAAAGGTATTAAAGAGTGAATGCTCATTTTGTTCCCATCCGATGAAAACATGGCCGCCAGCATGGAACATAGTTTAACATTGGACCCAATGGGAAAATCACATTTTCATCTTCTCCTCAGAAACCACCGAAGCAAATTCAACCAAACTTTACGGGAATGATGTATGAAAGGTCCTTTACAAAGATTGCCCATTTCGTTCTGATTCGATAAAAACATAGCGGCCAGCACAGAACATAGTTTAACATTGGACCCTATGAAAAAGTCACATTTCCATCTTCTCCTGTGAAACCGGGGAAGCAAATACAAACAAACAATCGTTACAGGAATAATGTCCTAAAGGTCCTGAACAAAGATTGCTCATTTCGTTCCGATCTGATAAAAAACATGGCCGCCAGCATAGTGCATAGTTTAACACTGGACCCTATGAGAAAATCACATTTTCATCTTCTCCTTTTAAACCACTGAAGCAAATTCAATCAAACTTTACAGAAATTATGTACTAAAAGTCCTTAACAAAGATTGCTCGTTTCCTTTTGATCCAATAAAAAACGTGGCAACCAGCACAGAACTTAAGTCCAACATTAGACCCTGTCGGAAAAATCACATTTTCATCTACTCCTGTGAAACCGAGGAAGCAATTTCAACCAAACTTCACAGGAATGATGTATGGAAAGTCCTTAACAAAGATTGTTTATTTTAGACCCAATCTGATAGAAAACATGGTCACCAACAGAACATAGTTTAATGATGGACCCTATCGGAAAATCAAATTTTTATCTACGCCTCTGAATACCCTGTTCAAGCAAATTCAACCAAACTTTACAGGAATGATAAAGGTACTTTACAAAAAATGCTCATTTCATTTCGATCCGACAAAAAACATGACCTCCAGTGCAGTTTAACAGGAAATAAAGGTTCAGTTAAATGGTTCAACATTGGAGCGTGGTATTAGAAAACCATCCTTTTCACCATCTCTGAAACTATTCAAGCAAATTTGACTAAATTTATAGAAGGTTCTTTGCAAAAATTACTCATTTCAATAGGATCAGACAAAAATACATGGGTGCTAATGGAGAACATAGCTTAACATTAGACCCCTTTGGTAAAAACATCATTTTTGGTCATGCATGGCATATGACCTTTAGTACATCATTCCTGTAAAGTTTGCTTGAGATGAATTTGCTTTAGTGGTTCCAGAGGAGAAGATGAAAATATGATTTTCCCATAGGGTCCAATGTTAAACTATGCTCCGTGTTGGCGGCCTTGTTTTTTATCGGATCGGAAGGAAAAGAGCAATCTTTGTTAAGGACCTGTAGTACATCATTCTTGTAAAGTTTGGTTAAAATTGCTTTAGTGGTCGGATCGGAAGGAAAAGAGCAATCTTTGTTAAGGACCTGTAGTACATCATTCTTGTAAAGTTTGGTTGAATTTGCTTTAGTGGTTCCAAAGGAGAAGATGAAAATGTGAAAAGTTAACGGATGACGGACGGACGACAGACGCCAAGTGATGGCAAGAGCTCATAATGACCCTTTGTGTAAGGTGAGCTAAAAACACCTATTTAACTGCGTCGCCTGTCTTTTTTTCTGATACTAGTAGTACTTGTTTAGTGGTTGGGTCGTAACATTTGCTGTAATTGTAATGTTTTGATTACAGACATTAATCAGATACTGTAGAATTATCGTTCACCTGTTTCACTTATTTTGTCTCTGTACATGCAATGTAAAATGTTTGAAAAATGAGACGTCACACTGAAAATTTTTTGAACGTAGTTTTATAAGTAAAAATGCACAAATAAGAGGAGATAAAGGGAAATAACCTCTTTACTTTTGTATATTGTATGTTTCTAAGAACAAACTAAATTAAAAGACTACTGCGCTTGTCAATATTCATACAGTGAATAAAATCAATGGAATAATTATCACATAAAGTACATATTCATTACGTTATTGACCTATATTTTGATCGGTCTTTATATTTTGTCATAAAATGCTACAAAGATCATCGCACAAAATTGTCATCTATTTTCTCCCTGACGATTCCTTTGCTCCCGGTTAGTTTATTAAGAATCGAAGATGTCAATGAAACTCATATTGGATCTGTAGAGAGGGGTTAAGGCGAACTTAATAATGGCTGGTCACGTTTTAATCATTCGTGTTTTATTAGAATAGTAAAGATCTCATTTGTAAATGTACCTTCACTTGAATATCAGATAAAGGAGTGACGTCTTTGTTGGTTTTCACAAAGAAGTAAAACAACAAGATAACGACGATGCCATACAATATAGGGATAATAATAAAATACGGAACAGATTTGTCAAGAGGCAAAGTTCAATGGGCAAAAAGACGAAGCAGAAACATAAACACAGGAAAAATTGAAAATTATCGCAGAGACATTTTGTTAAAGTAAAGGTATATTGGGTAAAATGCTAACGGTATCCACTTTCCCTTTTTATCAAATTCTAAACATTAATTACATGAGTTGCAATTTATGTCAATTTCCATATTGTAATCCCAGTTACTAAATTTTGGCCTTAGACTCACATTAAGGATTATAACAGGCAAATGAGAAATATCGGTAGATAATATCTCTGTGCCAAGTAAGGTATATATGGTCAAACACTAGATAATCTAATAAAAAAATATCAAATTAATACCTTTTGGTATCTAAATTGAAATTCTAACATATCTCTTGTTAATCGTCAACCAGTATATTACCCAATAACCTCATACTTCCCACATGTGCAAATCTGGTATCCGAATAAGAGTAAAAGGGGTGCGAAACAACTATATTTTTATTTTTTATAAAGGAAATAATCGTTAAGAGCATTTTTGAACTAGGCCATGCCCTTCAGACAGAGGAATGTGTATTGTTTTTGCTTTTGATTTGGATTTTGAACTTGCATCTGTTTGAAAACGTCTTTGAGTATTGGAATGTCACAGACACTGACAGCAATGAAGACGGGAAATCAGACGGTCGCTTTCAGAATGGAAAATTCCAATTTCTGTCATATTATATGAACTAGGCCATGCCCTTCAGACAGGTGAATGTGTATTGTTTTGCTTTGGATTCGGATTTTGAACTTGCATCTGTTTGAAAACGTTTTTGAGTATTGGAATGTATGGTCTATTGTTATTGTCATTAACCATGGGTTAGGCAATCGCTAACAATCTCACGGGGTATAACCTACATGTCATACTTTCGAAGATGCGGACAAAACAGGTCAACAAATCGTAGATGCGGATACTTTTTAATGTAAACATCAACAAATTTGTCATTTTCACACCGGAACAGGTAGGAAATTCTCATTATTTAATAATAAAACGTTAATTGTGAAGCGTACATTCGAAAAGTATTATAATTTGCTTCCAATCCGCGTTGTTTCTGTTTAAATTGGTACGCTACTTTTCTAGATTACCTCTTCATAAGTTGACGATGAAAAAGGTTGATCAAAGGCTATCCAACTTTGATAGGTTATATTTTCGGATTCATTCTTGCAAAAATACTGTTAATGTTGCATGCCCAGCAGAATCCATGTACAAAGCCTTACGACACAAAAGCACGTACTCTGTTCGAATTATAAAGATACAAGCAATTATGCGAAGACGATGAACGGTACAGGCCTTTTTACGAAGGATGCAGTAAGTGTTTATTGTATTAATACAATGTGATAGTAAATGGGATAGCAGATTGTACTTTATGAAAAGGGGACTGGCATTTGACATCAGAAAAAACAAAACGAACCCGAAAGCAATTATAAGCATTATAAATACAATAAAGGCATATGGAGTAAATGAACATGAGACAAAGTCTCTACAAATATATGGTAAAACAAAGCAACTGAACAACGCTTTTACTGTTGTTCTTCATGTTCTCTAATCTTAAAACTACATCCCACGCTGGCGGCCATGTTGGAGATAGCCCAATAAAGAGCAAACTGAACAACGAATAACTGGTCTAATCGTCTTTTTTAGCTCGCCTGGCTCATGTCAGGGAGAGCTTTTGCCATCACTTTGCGTTCGTTGTCCGTCCCTTCGTCCAGCGTAAACTTCTCATTCAAAGATCTTCCTCTCTGAAACTACTGGGCCAAACGGAACCAACTTTGGACACAATAGTTCTTTGGTAGTTTTCTGCAAAAAAGGTGTTTTTCATGTCCGGGCTATATCCAACATGGCGGACAGCTTGAGATGTAGTTTTAACATTGGATCCTTTGGGCAAACACATTCAAATACTAATATCTTTTCCTCTGAAATTGATGAGTCAATTGGAACCAAACTTGGCCACAATAGGCCTTAGGTGGTTCCCTGAGAAAAAAGGTGTTATATCAAAGATAGCAAGCAGCAGGGAACATACATGTCTCTGAAGTTTTGGCTCTTGTTTTTACTGTATGTGAATTTTGTCTCTAAAATTCATTAAGCGTGTTTGAATTAGATGGACGTTTTACGATTGGACCCTGTGGGAAAACACATTCAAATATCTTCTCCTCTGAAACTTCTTAGCCAAAAGGAACAAACTTGGCCACAATAGTTTTATCATTGAATCCTATGGGAAAACACATTCAAAGATCTTCTTTTCTGAAACTGCTAAGTTAGTTAGAACAAAACTTTGCCACAATAGTCTTTAGATGGTCCTCTGCAAAAAAGGTGTTTTAAGTCCGATCCAAGATGGCTACCAGCTTGGAAGATAGTTGCAACATTGGACTCTTTAGTATATCCAGGATAGCCGTCGTCAGTGGGGAACATAGTTTTAGCATTGGACCCTATGGTAAAAACACATTTATTTTTTTTTCTCTGAAACTGCTAGGCACATTGAAACTTAATACAAAAAATACCGAAGTTGCATAAAAAAGTAAATTTCGTTATACTGTACACGTGTTTCAAGGAGTAACCTCTCATTAGCAGCATTAAAATCAAATAATATGGAAAGCCGTAATCCAAAAGCAGGCTAAACTTGGTCACATTATAGTCCCTAAATGGTCCCCTGATAAAAAGGTGTTTTTCAGGTCTGCGCTATATCCAAGATTGCCACAAGAAGGAACATAGGTTTAAAATTGGACCATATTGGAAAAAACGTACAAAGATCTTCTTCACTGCAACTTAGCCAATTGGATCCAAACTTGGCCACCGTAATCAGGCACTATATCCAAGATGGTTGCCAGTAGTAAACATAGTTCAACATTGGACCCTATGGGAAGACATGTTCAAAGATCTTCTAATTTTCTGCAATTGCTTAGTTAACTGGAACCTGGGTTAAACTCGAAAAGAAAGTCCCGGTCCATTGTTAAATGACAGTAACCATTTAATGGTCATGAATTACGTCTTAATTATCTCCCATATGGGATGTTGTCTCCTTGACATTTACCCCATTTCCTTTCTTAATTATCTTCCATGTATAACTAGCTTGGTACCCTAAGATAAACCACCGATGTTTCTCGTAGGAAAACGATCATGTATAAGTATTGATTTCATATATACTTCAAATATATTATTATGAGATACAAAGAAGCACATAAAAAAAGGAAACTCAGAAATCTAATTCCAGACATCTTCGGTATGCGTTAAATGTCAAAAGTTGGTTTGATGTTCATTGGCGGCTTGAGCCCCTTACATTTATCTCTGTGCAAAAGTCATATTATTGATATTATTATCTGGTTGTTATTTTTTTCTACCTACATCACACTTTTTTATAATTGAACTAATAAAATATCATTTAAAAACTACTTGATAACTCATGAGCTAATAGAACGTTAAGTGGTACTAAATGATTCCTATAACAATATTGAAATTGTTTTCTCTACAAGGGTGATATAAATATATAAATTTATTAGAAAGTCAAGTAGTACTCCATAACACTTAATAAACTTGTCAGACTCTTCAGACAATCTTGAAGTACTCATTCTTTGGGATCTTTGATCTGTATTTGATTGCAGAACGATATAAATTGAAACTGCAGGAAATTGTCATGTTTTCTACTATATTATCAATACTAAGACAACTCCGAACGTTTCTTCATATTCATCACTTTTAATCAAATAAGAAAACGGTTTTCCCCCTTTAACTAATTTGTCCAATTTTGAGGAAACTTTGCTGATATCTACAATTTTCAATTGGTACAAAAAAAACAAAAAACATTTCATTGCAACTTTGAGTGTAATATCAAAGTATATTTCTTCCATTTTGGTAAGCATTTTTTTTTTTATATATTTTGCCATCTCGAAAAATACCCTGTAAAGGACTTTACAGCACAAGAAATATTGAAAATAAATTTACTTTTCTATTGACGATATCATTTAAGCATATTACTGTTTACATTTAAAATATTTATCGAGTACATGAAACCGAAGAATTTATTTTCAAACTTACTCCATAATACTCCTGTTATAGCTTTGGCTTTTGATTCCAGTGACCTGAAGACTACATATATACTGACCTCTCACTGACACTGCCGATGTCTACTGAAATACATGAAGACTTTTTACCAAACCCTTCGGCGAGTTTTGAGTTTGATTTTTCTTCCGTTGTGCGACAGTGTTTTACCAGCAGACTAGATTCCTTGAGCTAGCCGACAGTTTAGCAGCGAGCAGTCTTTCACCCTTCTTTCAAAATTACGTTTTTGTCATAGGCTTTTTTCTGTTCCAAGATAGTGGTCATTGAGTTAGTAGTCTACCTGAATTGGGTTTTACTCGCATGTTTATGATACTATAGGGAAACGGGATAGAGAATATGGGTACCCATAAACCGGTTTAACCCTACCACTGGCTTTTGCTGGTGCCTGTACCAAGTTCGGCTATCCCGAGTTCCTATCGTTATTTATGTTTGCCTCTTGTTTTCATTAATTCTTTTTCTGGTGCAGTTTGCTTGTAAATTGTGGGATGTGATTGTGGTTCTCGGCAATTGTAGGTGTTTGCTTTTATTCTGTTTTTGTAATTTTACTATGCTTGCGCGACTTTAAAAAGATTACAAACTCCATTGCAGGACTGTTTTTGCAATTTCCATCTATAGGATTGCGCGATTTTTTCAGTTTTGAAGAACTACCTGTCATGAGTTTTTACATTATTTGTATACCCTTTTCATTTTGCTATTTGATTTGTCTGGCTTACATATTTTACATCAACGGTTGTATCCATGAGTTATTCCAGCTCACTATTGTCTTCATGGGTAACTTTATCATAATACGCGAATGATTGTTTTGATTTGGTCTACAAATCGTATATATATTTGCTCCTAATACTAATTTTTATCTTTGTGGAAACATTAAATGAACAAATAAAGGGCTATGGATTAAATGTACACGGAATGAATCGCTACAAATACATAATAATGTTTAGCAAATGGAACAAAGCTTCTGTTGTTTTTCATCTTGAAATCGCTATGAAGCGTTCAACAATGAGCAAACACTCATATTCCATAGTAATCTAAAGACGACACCTAGCACCAGTATGTAGTCTGCAGTTCATTTACTTTTCATGCAAAAATTTGCTAAAAGCAACAAATACAGGCATTTAAATAAAATGGTGGGTTAAACCAGTTTTATGGCGCGCCTAACCTCTACTTCAATTGCGGCAGTGTCCGGTAGTAACTCAGCAGCAAACTATGAAAAGGCCGTTTACAGCTAAAAGAAATGATCAGATTTGGGAACGAAACTTCAATTTTTTTCCACAAGGGACTTATCTCTATTAATATTTTTTTTAATTGATCGTATGAGACTGAATATCTTGAAGCCTTGATTAACAATAATGAGAAAATCTGTATAAATTATGCTAGCTCTCGCGTAAAAAAGCTGGAATATAACTGTTCATGTTACGCAAAATTGATAATTTTTGAAATCAAGATCGTCCCTTTTGTCGTAAATTTTAGTACTGAGATGTCCACTTCCGTCAAATTCAAGATGTAAGTACCCCCCCCCCCCCCCCCNNNNAAAAAAAAGTACATCTAGTGATTTCTGTAGTTTTCTTTATCTATAGTTTTGGCGGATATTTTTAAGGGGTCAATTTAGCAACGGAAATAACATCATCAATATATCTATAAGAGGGATTGAAGGATTTCGCATCTTTTATTTTATGATCTTTTACAAGTCCCTGGAGAAATTCAGTCACGTAAGAATATAAAAACAAGTAACCTCCCTTGTAATGTTTAAAAATATCTTCTCAATTTATGGTCCAATAATCGATGTAGAACGTCTGGCAATCGGAGCCGGAATATTGGCATCTGACCCGGAATATTGGCATCTGACCCTCAGGCCTCTTATTTCCAAATGCTCTTCAGTCACGACTTTATGACAGAATGAACATTTATTTTGCCTCATAACATGTTAATCTTAGAAGTGTTGATGACATTCTTAATTTTTAAAATTTATGCTTCATAACATCACATGACACCAAAAAAGAGCTTTCTTTACCATTTTGTGAGGTTCCTCCAAATCATATCCGGACTTTCCTCTAAACTTTTTCTAGTCATAGTATTGCCTGTGATATAGATCGATTGGTGGCCGTGTAAATTGGTTTTTGAAAAAAAAATTGAAAAAAAAAAAAAAAAAACGATCAAGCTTGGTAAGGCTTATTTTTTTATTGTCTGTTGAAATAATGCACCAGGTGAGCGACGCAGGTTCATAAGAGCCTTTCATTCTCTTTTATTAGCACAAACAGTGAAGCGTTTTGCGAGAATTTCAGTTTATAGACCGGTAAAGCTTGATGATTTACTTCAAAGGTGAAATATAAATAGTGAAGGGCAAATGTACAAAGTATTCGTAATTAAAACTGCATAATAAAGTATTTACGTTCACACAATCACAGTAATAAAAAATATATTGCCTATTAAAGGGGATAATTACTCAATAATGATAAATAGATTTGAAATAAATAATAACTATAAAATATAATTATCAGAGGTTTTACACATTAAGTTAGATGGGAGATAAAACAATTATAGATTCATCTTCGAAGACTTATTGTGTATTTGCTTTGAACACAAGTTTTTGGGGATATACACCGATTACATACATTTTAATAGTTTACCGCAAGATCGTTATCTCAATTAAAAAAATCAATAAAATTATTGATATGTTTAAAAGCGATTGATGTAGATATCATTATATATATTGATAAAGATATAGATATTGATGTAAATATAGATCCTTTCGTAAGACAGATGTGTGAATATGCAAATTTGGACCGTAACATTCTTTTGAAATATATTAAAAAATTCTTTATGTAGTAAAAGTTGTGTTCAAAATAAGCCTTTGACAACTTTGAAGAAGCTATTAAAATCCTTCCACAAAAAAGTAATCATAATTAATATGAAGTCAAATGTTAGTGTATGAAATGTTCTTTAATAGTGAAGCTAACCCTGACTACCTTTCAGGCTTGTTAAATAAAGCTCATTGTCAAGTTCAATATTTTGAGAGCAGTGCTTCTCGAAATCCGTTTGACATCTAAATATTGTATCAAATTCCAAGAAAACTACCATCACTAATGCAATATAAACGTAAATATTTTGTAGAATCTTTGTTAAATTTCCCAATACAATTTCATTTAATAAAACAAGTTGAATCTTCTTGGTTTTTTTTACTAAACAAAGAAGCACATTACTTCAGGCTAGAAAAATATTTTACCAATTTTCAATATGAAATGATAATTGGAATAAAAGGAACAATTGGAAACACCTACAATGGCTAAAAATTATAATTACATGCTACAATTTGCTAGAGAACTACACAGGAAAAACGCAAATTAGACAAAAGACAAACGTAAACAACGATAGGAACTCGGGACAGCCGGACTTGGTACCGGCACTAGCAAAAGCCAGCGGTAGGGTTAAACCGGTTTATGGGTACCCAAACCTCCCCTTTATCTGTCCCGTTTCCCTATAGTTTAGTTAACATACGAATAAAACCAAATACAGGTAGACCCTTAACTCCATGACCACAATCTTGAAAGGAAAGAATATGACAATACGTAATTTGAAAGATGGGTCAAGGGGTGCTCGCCGCTAAACTGCCGGCTAGCTAAAGAAGCCTAGTCTGCTGGTTAAACGCTGTCGCACTACGGAAGAAAAATCAAACTCAAAACTAAGGTTAAGAATCATCATTTATTTCAGTAGGCATCGGCAGTATCAGTGAGAGGCCAGTACATGTATGTATTTAAAATATTCAGTCACTAGATCTCAAAGCTAATTTAACGGATGAAAGCAGAGTATCTTGTCAATATCCCCTATTACGTAAAGAATGTAAAAAAACTAAATACCGAAGTTACTGTGAATTTATTTTATGACCATAAACTCAAAAATGTTTAAAAACTGAGAGAACAAATAACCAAAGTGATCTAAATGTGAAGCCAAAATCAGCTAAGGACAGAGCTTTGCATGAGGGAGATACTCCTTAGTTTTCAATAAAATTTACAAAATTTTAGATATTGTAAGATTTCAAAAATAACCGGCTTTCGGGTCAGCACCGAAGTACTGACTACTGGGCTGGTGAATACCCTCGGGGACTAACAGTCCACCAGCAGTGGCATCGACCCAGTGGTAACAAATAAATGTACCAAATGTTGTTTGGTTAACGTTTTTTCGTCCCAATTGGTACGTCTGAAAGTTATTAACTTGTCCGGTTCGTATTGTTGGACATCGATATAATATTTCTTTCAAACGATAGCAACATTGTTGGAAGCCTTGTCAATAGGTACAAACACATATTTTTGACCACGTTCTTTCAATTTTGACTTCTTTTTACAGACAGCTTAGGAGGTGACTCGATATTAGTATCTTTATAAAAATCTATTCTGTTGGTGACCTTGGTCATAATTTTATCTTTAAACAAATTTAGAGCATGTTTGTCTACACTTTCTCGTTTGCACCATTTTTTACAATTATACATGGAATAGTCATTATTGTATGATCACCACTTATAACAAAAAACTACTGACTTCAATTTTACTACCATTTGCGCTTTCTGATGGTGCAGCACATACTCAGCAAATTATATTTATCACATTTTGAATATCACATTAATCTGAAATATGTTATTTTCGTTGCGTGTTTTTTATTGTTCTCTTCTTTACCGTGCATTTATTTGCAGCAGACCGCAGAGACCAGTAAAATCTGTTTGGGATGTTATCACCATTTAAGAAATGTAGGGATAATGAGTAAATGCACATGAGACAAAGTCACTACAAATACATTGTAAACCAAAGCAACGGAACAACGCTTTTAATGTTGTTCCTGATCTAGAAGTCACTATGAGGCTCATAGTAAGCTCAAGACGGTCCATAGAACCGGTTTCAGCGGGATTCATTGCTAATTGTCAACCAAAGCTACATCCATGCTTAAATAAAACAAGTTGTATCTTCTTTGAGCGCGTTTTGTTACTGAACAACGAAGCACATTACTACAGGCTAGAAAAATATTACTTGTACTTGTTTTTGAGAGAATTTCTCATATAAATAAACTATCATGCTTTCAAATTTTTGCATTTGATTATTTTTTTGGTTATTTTCTAAACATATTCTGACCGCCGGATTATAATGCCCACATCTCTCTGATTTATAATGCCAAGTTTTCTTATGATCGACTTAATGAGCGCCCAGTGTTTTTCTATATATTGTATCTGTCCACTAGGTTATGACACTAGTGTTTGTAAGAGCACTTTCCCAGTTTACGGCCTCGCATTCATGACTGCAAGGACATGGAAGTATCGTTGTTCGACATTTAGCAAAGAATTCCACTCAAATCGATGCCACTGGCCGTCATGAACTTACTATGAGACACGAGCAAAGCTCATTGTTGAAGGCTTCATGGTGACTTCAAGATGAAGAACAACAATACAAGCGTTGTTCATTTGCATGTATTTATTTTTTCAACTTTTCCATAATTATAGCCAATTCTAATACGTGTAGATCATTTAATAAATATTAAGTGCAAATAGTTTAGCTTAAGTAATGAAGGAATCTTTGAAACTGTAGCATGGTTCGACAAAGTGTTGGCAGAAACATTGCAGTCTTACTTCTTATTTGTTGTTACATGTGCAAATTATTAAAACGTCCATCTAATTCAAACACGCTTAATAAATTTTAGAGACAAAATTAACATACAGTAAAAACAAGAACCAAAACTTCAGAGACATGTATGTTTAGCTGTTAAGTTGCCAACATTCTTTCGTTAATGAAAATGACTGTTTTCATAAAATTAATTTATGGCAAACGAGGCAACTAATAGTAGTTGATATGGGAAAAAGCCGCAGGTTTTCAAAAAACGTTTTTTGAAAACCTGCGGCTTTTTCCCATATCAACTACTACCTACGGGACTATAGAAAAAAAACAAACATGTAAGATTTGTTATTCACTACAGTTGCGACGGGTAAGACGGGCTAGATTTTTAGTGAGGTCTTAGTTCACTCACATTTTTTACGTTGCTTGCGGTTGAAGCATCTCATAAGTAAAACAAAAATCTTAAAATTAGGACTT
This sequence comes from Modiolus philippinarum, assembly GCA_002080025.1. Taxonomy (NCBI): domain Eukaryota; kingdom Metazoa; phylum Mollusca; class Bivalvia; order Mytilida; family Modiolidae; genus Modiolus; species Modiolus philippinarum. Next base: position 4,651 of record MJUU01043472.1, on the reverse strand, counting down.
GGTACATGACACGGGTTATACGTAACACTGACGTGTATCTTTGGTTCTATACTTTTGATTCCTATATGTTTCTAATAAGTCTGATAGATCATGACCAGTTACTCTCTCTATAACGAATATATTGCTAAAAGGATAATATAAACATACGATTTCCCCTTGAATATCAAGTATTTCGTAAAAACCATACACCTTTGTTTTTATTTTTTTTAGATTGGTCAAATCATATGCAAGCATTTTTTTTTTTACCTGATTTTTATGATAAAAGTCAAACATTATTACTTACCACAACGGTTATGCACCCTCCTACCTGAAATACACTCATAATTTTTTATCTAAGAAATATTCGGGTTATAAAAAATGACAACGATTCCCGTATATTTTTCAGAAAAGTCTAATACGAATAATTTTGGAACAATACAAGGAGCAAAAAATATGCCGAGTGATTACTTCCGCTTACTCATCTTGGGGCCATCTGGGTCGGGCAAAACAAATTTGCTAATGCACCTTTTATTTAAACCCTTATTGTATTACGACAAAATTATTCTTTACGCAAAGAACTTAGAACAACATTACTA
>MJUU01043471.1:1208-12622 GCA_002080025.1 Modiolus philippinarum | reverse complement strand
AATATATGGATATGGAGTAAATACTCATGAGACAAAAGTCTCTAAAATACATGGTAAAACCAAGCAATGTAACAATGCTTTTATTGTTTTTTATCTTGAAGTCACCATGAGGCCTTTAACAATGAACTTAGTTTTCAAAATTTCCTGGTAAATTAATTGTATTCAGTAATTGAATTTTTGCAAAGTATTTGAAGTCACAAAACAAAAGATGGGGCTGTCAAACATGACAGCTATTCCAGCACTTTACAAGTACAATGTAAAACCTTTCTGTCCGGCGTCCGTCGTTAGCTCACTTTTAAAAATCTTCTCCTCTGAAACTACTGGAAGGATTAGTTTGAAACTTTATAGTAATCATCTATGACATGTCCTGTACAAACGATCCTCATTTTATTATGATTCGATGAAAAACATGGCCGCTGGTGCTAAAAATAGAACCTATGGGTAAATTGGTGTTTTTGGCCAATAACTCAAAAACCGATGCAGATATAAAAAATCTGACATGGGGAAAAAATTGTTCAGAATGCCAAGATCTATCTGCTCTGAAATTTTGAAGAAAATTGGAAAACCCGTCTGAGAGTTATAGCCCTTTTTCCGTAAATTTTTCAAAATTTGTGCATTTTTTATTTTTTATTTCAAAAACTGTAACAGATAGAGGTGAAGTGTAAATTAAAAAAATGTTCAGCATATCAAGATCTACATACTCTGAAATTTTAAAGAAAATCCAAAGGCCTGTGTATGATTTATTGGCCGTTTTTCACCTTTTTTTTCCAATGCCATATGGTTATGGGTTATTTTCCTTTAAATTCTGTGTTCAAATCTTCTTTAGTTAACTTTTCTCTTTTAAGCTTTAGAGAAATTCCCTACTATCACTTCATTTAAAAAATTATGTCTTCCATAATTAAGAGCAAAAACAGTGTTTTTGTGTAAATTTCTGCAATTTTTTGCAAAATACTTTCTTAATCTTTACCTTCTTTCATGTCATAATGATTTTCCTATATAAACATATTGTATATATTATTGGGACTTTAGAAACTCTGCTGACATGTATGTTGAAGTAAATTATTTGCTTCATAGACAGCTTAATGTCAAAAATATTAGTAAATAAAGCCTGTAGTGAGCAGTTGATGAAATTATCTGAATGGATTTGAATGGAACCTGGCATTAATGATGCTTATGAGGTGCTGACTATAATATATATATGTATTGTGACTTTTATGCCTAAATGTCATCCAACATGGCCATCTGCAGGGAACTTAATTTATGACTCAACTGTATGGAAAGAGCATACAAAGAATTTTTTATCTGAAACAACTTGGCTAGTCACAATGTATCTTAGATGGTCCCCTTCAAAACAGATGTCCTTCAAGTCTGCTCCTTATGCAAATTGGCTACCAATGGGAAACAAAGTTTAATATAGGAGTACATTCAAAGATCTTCTTCTTTAAAACCATTTGGCCAGTTGGAAATAAACTTTGGCACAATACTTAATTTTCTTTAAAATTGTGTCCTGCAGATCCATCCCTTATCCAAGATGGCATGCAATAGGGAAAATAGTTGAATAAGGTTGGATCATATAACATAAATGTTTAGTTACATAGTTTGAAAATGAGACCCTTTAACATACAAGTTGATTTGAAGTTATGTATTGGCCATGGTCCAGGTGAGCGATACAGGCTCTTGAGAGCCTCTTGTTTCATATGGCATGCAATTTATAAGAAACTAATGAATGTGTCTACCAGTGTAAAAATAATGTGTGAATATTGTCTTGATAACATTTTTTGTGGACCTTGCTCCATTTAAAGGTATTCTAGAAAGGCGTGTTACTCACCACTATAGTTTGACTTTTGCAGATGTAAACAAACTTTAGATTTTGTCTCGACCACAACGAAAGTCGCGGAAAGCAAGACATAGGCATGCAAAGTATGACGGCGGCGTAAACTCAAGTTATTATATAGAAGCTTTTGATGTAGGAACTTTATATTTGGTCCATAGGTAGCTTACGGCGAACCCTATCTGTCGGACCCAAAATCATGCGACCTTGACCTATATTTCGCGGTCGAGTGACCAGGTTAAGTTTTTTTGCATAAGTCCATTTCTCAATAACTACAAGCCATAGGTCAATGATATTTAGTATATAGCTTGGTCTTGGTTAGTACATGTCAGTCTGCCATATGGCTTTTGACCTGTACCCCGATTTCAAGGTCCAGTGATTAGGTTAAGTTTTTTTGCTTAAGTCTGTTTCTCAATAAATACAAGCTATAGGTCAATGATATTTGGTATATAGCTTGGTCTTGGTTAGTACATGTCAGTCTGCCATATGGCTTTTGATCTTGACCTCAATATCAAGGTCCAGTGACGAGGGTAAGTTTTTTTGCTTAAGTCTGTTTCTAAATAACTACAAGCTATATGTCAATGATATTTGGTATATAGCTTGGTCTTGGTTAGTACATGTCAGTCTGCCATATGGCTTTTGACCTGTACCCCAATTTCAAGGTCCAGTGATGAGGTTAAGTTTTTTGCTTAAGACTACAAGCTATACGTCAATGATATTTGGTATATAGCTTGGTCTTGGTAAGTACATGTCAGTCTGCTATGGCTTTTTACCTTGACCTCAATTTCAAGGTCCAGTGACCAGGTTAAGTTTGTTTTGCTTAAGTCTGTTTCTCAATAACTACAAGCCATAGGTCAATGATATTTGGTATATAGCTTGGTCTTGGTAAGTACATGTCAGTCTGCCATATGGCTTTTGACCTTGACCCCAACTTCACGGTCCAGTGACCAGGTTAAGTAATTTTGCTTAAGTCTGTTTCTCAATAACTACAAGCCATAGGTCAATAATATTTAATGGTATTTGGTATATAGCTTGGTCTTGGTTAGTACATGTCAGTCTGCCATATGGCTTTTGACCTTGACCTTAATTTCACAGTCCAGTGACCAGGTTAAGTTTTTTTGCTTAAGTCTGTTTCTTAATAAATACAAGCTATAGGTCAATGATATTTGGTATATAGCTTGGTCTTGGTTAGTAAATGTCTGTCTGCCATATGGCTTTTGACCTGTACCCCAATTTCACGGTCTAGTGACCAGGTTAAGTTTATTTGCTTAAGTCTGTTTCTCAATAACTATAAGCCATAGGTCAATGATATTTGGTATATAGCTTGGTCTTGGTTAGTACATGTCAGTCTGCCTTTTGGCTTTTGACATTGACCTCAATTTCGTCTTATGAACAAAGTTAAGTGCTTCTGATTAGAATAGTTTTTAATTACTGTAAGTGGAACTGTAATAATATTTGGCTTGTAGGTTGCTCTTTAGTAGTACATGACTGTTTTAGCGACAAGCAGGGACGGGCGGGACATTTATTAGGGTCCACTCTTGTTAGTGTTTTATGTGAAAAATATCACAGGAAACACATATTTATAATTATCCTATGAAAAATATGAATAAGAATCACGCACTACCTTCAAAACATAGAGTACTGATTTATATTTATGAAGATAATCAAGATTTATTGAAAACTCAGTCAGTTAATCGAAAGGCCCCCGAAACTCAGTCTGTTAACTAGGTCAGTTGAGAGTAAATCAAAAAGTTGTTATGTCGCTCGCCGAAGCAGACTCGAAGCAAGGATTTCTTTTTATTTTATACAGACTCTCAACGAGCACAAAATAACTAATCCATAGCTACGTCATAACTTTGAATCACAGTAGTCATTTTTGAGTGTGGAATAGTCAAATACAATCTGAAGAACATTGTGACTGTGGACTAGTAATATCAGAACATTCTTGAAGGTGTTTTCCATACGGGCCAATGCTAAACTTTGATCCCATTGGTGGTTATCTTGGATGAGTTCTGATCAGCAAGGAATCATTTTGAAGGGAACTCTTTAATTAATATTGTGACTAAGTTTAAGTTAAAAGTCGATTGAAGGAGATTTCACTTAAGGTATCTTCCCCACTGACGGCTATCTTCCGGCGCATCCCATCTAAGACCTAATGTGATCGAATTGTGTGAAATCATTGGAAGTATTCCCATACTGCCCAATATTATATTTTCCATTGTTGACCATAATGGACTTACTCAGACCTTTGTGACTTAGTTACGCAATAATTCAAAAATGAGTATGATCAAGTTTGGTATCAAATGGGCAAAAGTGTATCAAGGTAGAAGATCTCTGAATGTCTTTTTATATGGTCAAATAAAAATAATGTTTCTAACCGGTGGAACTCTTGGTTACAGTGCAAACCCGACAAACATCTTTTAACAGTGGTAAAGTGTGACTTAGTAGTCTCAGAGGAGATCCCTGCTCAGTTGTTTATATCTAAATTAAAAACCTATAAAATATGGGAAAACAAAAGACCATTTTCAATAAGCTGGGTTCCAATTATTCATGCAGTTTCAGTGGAGAAAATTGTTGTGCTAGCCTTTTAAACAGAGCCCAACGTTATTATTTTCCGTTGGCAGCCATCTAGAACAGAACAGAATTTTTATTTGGTTAAATCATATAACTTAAACTAAAGGATTGATACCAATACATACAAAGCATCACAAACATGAAATAGATAAAAGCAATCATTACATAAAGAATAATAGCCCTGTAAATGTCAAACACTATAGCCATCTACGATGAGGTGAAGACTTGCAAGACACATTTTAAGGACCAACTAATGACTAAAAAACCGGGTTTAGTTCCTTTTTGGCCAGGTTGCAAAAGAAGAAATGTTAGTGTTTTTCCTTAAGGTCCAGTGTTAAACAAACTTGTTGCCATTTGGATGAGAGTGACAATTCGAAGATTATTGTGACCAAGTTTGGTTCCAACTGGTTTTTTGGCTTCAGAGGAGATCTTTAAAGAATGGTTTCCAATGTGTGACATTCAGTGTGAATAGGTCTGGTGTAATTGACTATGTAGTACCGTGGTAGAAGATCTTTGTGTACGTTTTCTTATACATTCCAATGTACCTTATCACGCTAAGCAGGAGTATCTAATAAAGTTACATAATTCTCTTGTTGATAAATCAATTCTACGTGGCAAATGGTGGTGGATAGCAAAGAGTGTGTGTAAATTTAGTAACAAAAGTAGTTCTAGTTCACACATTAAAGTTAATGGTGAATTATTAGTACATCCTGTTGAAAAAGCTATAGCAATAAATAATTTCTTTTGCTCGATTTCAAATTTTGACTCTGAACCAGACCTACCTGATGTTCCTCCTCTGGCACCCTGTGAGCTGTCTGATATAGTGGTAACTGAACAGGAAGTGCTTGATCAGTTTCAGAAATTGAATGTTAACAAACCGGCTGGACCTGATAATATTCCACCTAAACTTCTGAAAGCAATTTTCCCATCACTGGTTACACCTCTTACATTAATATTCAACATGAGCCCAAGTCAAGGAGTAGTTCCCAGTGACTGGAAACTTGCAAATGTGTCTTCTATTTATAAAGGTAAAGGTTACAAATTATCGTCCAATATCAGTTACTAATTGTTTTAGCAAGATATTGAAAAAAATATATTTAAACATTTACATAATTATATAAATGATAATGATATATTGACTGATAATCAGTCAGGAATTCGTAGTAAAGATTCTACAATCAATCAACTACTTGTTATTTATGATGAAATAGTAAAAAAATTAGATGAAGGGAAAGATGTGAGATTTATATTCTGTGATGTTTTTCAAAGCTTTTGACAGAGTTTGGCAAAAGGGTTTATTGTACAAATTAAGAAAGTATGGCATAAAAGGTAACTTATTAAATTGGTTTAATAGTTATCTTGCAGACAGAAAACTGAGGGTTGGAATTAATGGTTATTACTCTAATTGGGATACTAATGCAGGAGTACCTCGAGGTTCTATTTTAGGCCCCTTTCTATTTTTATTGTTTGTCAACGATATAGTAGATGTAGTTTTTACCAAATAAAATTATTTGCAAATGATACATGCCTTTATTGTATTGTAGATGATGAGAGTTCTGCAGCTGAATCCCTGATGATTTAACATCCTTACACCAATGGGCTACCGACTGGGGCGTCACATTTAATGCAACTAAAACTAAATCTATGTATTTCACCAAAAAGGATAGTGTTAATATAACTCCTCTCTACATGAATAATACTCAACTTGAAGATATATCTAGTCATAAACATCCTGGATTATTTTTTCTTCTAGTGATGCACTAGGGGGGATCATATTCAAGACATTTATACTAAAGCCTGTCGAAGAATTAATATAATGAGGTATTTGAAAAACAAACTTGACGGGCAATCCCTTGAAAAAATATATATTGGTTTTATTAGACCCATACTGGAGTATGGAAATATTATTTGGGATTACTGTACTCAAGAGGAGTCTAATCTTATTGAATCTGTCCAACTTGAAGCTGCGAGGATAATTACAGGTCTTCGCAAGGGAACCCCTAGGTGGAAAATATATAGCATTATCAACAATTAGTTCGGTCTCGCTGCGCATGCGCGGATTTTCTATCACTATCGGGTAAAATAAAGATATAGACTTTGCACGTAAATATAAGTTTAGAAGACAATTTAACCCTTTTCTAATCAAATAATCGATTGGAATATCCTATATTTAAATTCCTCCATTCTTCCTGTTTTTAATGATATATTTTATATTAATTTTGGGTTATGAATTCTTGCTTCCATATTTATTTTCTTTTCAGTCCTATCAATCTTTAACTATCTTTATAAAATATTGCAAAATTGGAATGGGGAGTAATTTTTAAAATATTTTAAAAAATACTTAACATTTTTGCATATATTCGAATATCCTACCATTGGATAGCTGATTGAACAAGGTTTTTTGCTATATAAATTTCGAAATTAACAAATGCATTATTCTTGCTTCCATTTTAGTGCAAAGATCGACAATATTTGAAAAAAATAAAGTAATTTCATTATTTGTGTAAAAGGGTATCACTGATAACAACATAAAGTTAATTGTTTGCTGTTTGACCATAGTTTTATAAATCTGTTGTAAATCTATGGTTTGACTTACCAAAACATTCAGTAACATTTAAACATGCAATTGTAACTTGTGTATTGGTATACACCTTTATCAATTCATATCAGATTGCACAATAGCAGAATTATATATGACATGAATAATTAAGAGTTCAAATAAAATTAAAGCAAATGATGATTTATAAATTTATCTTTAAAAAACCACTACAAATAAAAGCTTATTAATGAAATGCTATTTTGAGAAAAATGCACTGACTTTACTACTGCATGCTATATGCTATTGCACCTAAACCACCGGCTGGGATCTGTGAAATTGCAAAATAATGGTAAAAATAATTGTAATCATGTCAAAAACAAATTGAAAATACTGTTTTAACAAATTAACATTACGTTTTTGCCAAAAAAAAAAAGAAAATAAATGAATGATAACATAAATAAAAAAAAAGATGAAATAAAATAAAAATTTAAAATAGATAAAATCCGGAAAATGGGCTCCTTACCCCCGGATCCGCCGCACCTTTTGTTTTCGTTAATTCATCTCAGCGGATTCACATATTCTTACCCGATTTCTTCCCCGATTCGTTTGTTAAAAGGTTTTTAATGAAGAATAGATTTTGACACTGGTATACGTTAAACTCTAAATGACACGATCATATTCGTTCAAAATGCCATACTAAAGAAAACTATGTTATAGAACAATTCGTGAGTACATACTATTCACTACGGCAGAGACATATAATTAAATGTCTCTGACTATGGCAAGCTTTTCCAATAGTATTGGATTTGAAATCTCCAATTTGATAAAAAGAAAACTTAAGAAAACAAAAAGAAACGTAATGTAAAAGCTTTTATGTTGAAGTGTATTATAAATACATACAGCATAAGTAGCTTATAGTAGCATTATTTTGAAGTTGCTGAATGTGTGCAAATATATTTGGTACCTAATATCAATGGATTTTAATGGTTTCGTGAAAAGGGGGGAATAAAAGCTTTCCTGCAAACGCTGTACATGTTCATGTATATTTGATAACACCATGTTTGAATAATTAAGGATATTTACATATCCGATAACAAACAAAGCCCCCTGCTATGTTATGTCCTGTCGTAGAGATAACACAAAAAACAAAATAGATTTTTGGAGTCCATTCTAGATAAATAAATAAATAGTTAGTTAACCCTATAAAATGCATCGCAAATTCGAAGAACCCGACTATATTTCTATTCAAGTCATTTATGATAATATTGATCCTTTCAAACTGAGGTGTGGTTATGGGGTTTGGTTGGTGATATACCCACATATATCAATCTAAGGTGACGTTAAATTATAGAGATTTCGATCAGTCAACTGAGCAAGATAGTAACATGGCATGTACTCACATAGCGACTTACAAACACTGTAAACACTTCTTTCTGCTATCTGCCACCACGAAAAAAAAATATGATCTCTTTGTTTTCAAAACCCAAGGAATATGTATTGAAATCAAATACAAAAGTAAATCCAAAGAAGGATATAGGGGAAAATGTCAACATCCATTTCTTTCACGTGGTCAATTTCCCTTGCCAATTTTTAATATATTTTACTCGCAATTTGTATACTGTAATGCTTTAATAAACGCATGCAGTAAATGGGGAAAGTCAAGAAACACCTTTATGATTGCTTCCCCGTTAAGCTTATACCAAGTAAATGATGCAACATACTGCTGTCGTACAATGTATGTAAAAAATAATCAAGAAATAAAATCAATTGATTGATTAGAAATGAATAAAAATCAAATATCTTGCTAATTCGACAATAATTTATTCAAATTTAAAAGCTTCTTTGAAAGAAAATAAATTTCGCGTGTTTTTTTCCTCCGATAAATTAAATACAATACAACAGATTCAATAAAAAAAGGGCTATTTGGTTTGAAATAATCGAGGGGTAATAATAAATTGTCCGAACCCATTAGTTATAATAAATTATCTTATAACATCTGTCGGTATAAATTGGTTGTCCAAAAATTGAAATTATTACATGTCTGGTTATTTCCTTCTGCAAAGTTTATGTATGCCTTTTTTTTGTTTTCGATTTGTGAATCTGGGATGTATATGTTTTCTTACAATCCGATCCTATACATAATCAGTCAACCAGACAAAAGTAAACCTTCCTCTTTTTCCTTATTACAATTTTATTATTGTTATCATTTTGAAAATAATAATGGGAATAAATTGGAACCATTGTCACGGCTTGTATTATCCGTCAAAATTACTACGAATCGGTTTTCAGGGGCTACGGCTACAGAGCTGCCGGGGAGCGTCCCCAGGTAGTGGATGGGGAATGCCGCCTGTCTATGCGGAGTAGTCAGGTAATTATACGCTCCATGCAGTATAAAGACCCCTTCTATATTGTTATTTGGACAGCAGATTCACTTTGGGTCGTATAGAAGGCTAAATTTCATGCCCCTACCCAATTCTTCCCTTTTCCAGTGGCTATCAAAACTCGTTCCCCCGGTTGTCCCTTTCAACTTTATAAATTTCTTCTTTTACGTATAATTTCATGAACTGATTAACTTGTTCTCATCCTGATAGCTGAAACATATGGCTCAGTGGACATAAAACTCGGGCATTTCTTCTTACAATGCTAAGAAAACAAATATCTAAGATGCTTTCGTGGATCGAAAGTGCATAGTTTATTCGTTTTCCTAGAATATTATACATGTATACACAAACGTCATGAAATATACCTTACATTCCTTTTTTGTTGTTCTTGTTTTACCAATATTCCACGAGAGATGGTAATGGTACGGAGCGGGATGTGCCTCATGGTCAAACTCTCGGTTTCTTTAAATTTTATTTTATAAATACAAGTAATTTTAAATATATTGAATATCCAGGTTTTAATTTTTTTTTAAATCTCTAGATTGGTTCCAAACTCCCTGCCTTATTTCTGGAACAAAAATTGATGTCAGTTTTATTGTTTTCCATTTCATTCATTAAAACACATTTCAAAATAAATGGGGGAATACTATATCCGAATTTTTAGCAGCTACATTGTATTATAATAGGGTCATAACATTTAATTAAAAATCAATATTAATCTCGGGTATGTTTGTTTACAAAATAGTTGCGTTATCTTATCAGTTAACAACTTCCAACAGCGCAGGCATATATCATCAGTAGTTATCTTTCTTGATTCTTTTGCCAAATATTGAATTTGGATTATCTCCCTTAATCCGAACTAATTGTTAGTAATGGGAACTAGGATGGGATACTCTCCAGAATAGACGACAAAAAATAAATTATTATTTTTAAAAAAAATCTTATCTGGAGATGCCCCAGACTATTTGACTGCAGAAATCCTATCATATACTAATGCAAATAATCAAATAATCTTACCTAACTGTAGAACAGAATATTACAAACATAGTTTTATTCCCCATACACTTAAAAATGGAACTTACTTAGTGAAGATATAAAGAACACCCCAAGTTACACTGCATTCAAGAGAAAGTTGAATGAAGATATAAATTCGTTCACCTTTCTTTTCATCTGGTATAAAGTATTCATCGTCAACTAAGAAACGAAGCTAGTGATTTAAGTCACTACTTGTTCTAAGCCACTTGTCTGACAGTTCTATGTGTGCCTGTGGAGATCAGGTAGAGGACAATTTCCACTACTTTTATGTATGTCCTCTATACATACGACAGCGTTATGAACTATTTAATAAATTGCGAAAATTTCAAAATATTGATCTTGATGTCCTACTGCATGGTACCACAAATCCTTGTTATCTAGGTCACATCTGAATAAACCTGTCTATTCTGAAACCATGTAACTGTTCATGTAGTAAGGGAGTTAATTCATTTTGCAAATATTTATGTAATCAACTTGATGATGTTACGCAATTGGGAAAAGCTTCTACATTCTTAATTATGACAATATTTGGGACTTTTTCTATCTTATATATTATGTAATCTGTCGCATAGTGAAATTTAGTAAATTGGACCAATCAGCTGGATGCATTTTGCACTGATGTCATCAGTTGCTTTACTATCTTTGTGATGAAAGGTCACGCTCATTTTTATCATGTTTTGTTATCTTTTCATGCTTTGTTACATTTAGGTGAAATTTTGTTTTGAAGTCCCACTGATTCAATTAAGGTGCTTCAGGCACAGAAATCTGACATTGGTTTTCAGGAAATTCTGTATTCAGTCGTCTTGTCAGTTGGGAAGTAAACTAATTTCCTTTGAAAATATGTAAATTAAATTTCTTATGAATAGGAATCTGTATTGGACCAATCAGCTGGATGCATTTTGCACTGATGTCATCAGTTGCTTTACTATCTTTGTGATGAAAGGTCACGCTCATTTTTATCATGTTTTGTTATCTTTTCATGCTTTGTTACATTTAGGTGAAATTTTGTTTTGAAGTCCCACTGATTCAATTAAGGTGCTTCAGGCACAGAAAT
>MJUU01043469.1:0-14764 GCA_002080025.1 Modiolus philippinarum | reverse complement strand
ACAACTCTAAGGCGGGGGACCTTGAGCACTGCTCTATTTTTATACTTATTGACCGGGTATGATTGGAATAGTAAGTTTATTGCCCCCGAGGTACAACTATGCTCGAGGCGTAGCCGAGGGCAAGAGTTGTATCCAAGGAGACAATAAACTTACTATTCCGCGAATATACAGTAAGTAAGTGTTTTATTATACCGAAAGAAACTCCAGACAAAAAGATATGTTAATGAGGAAAAATAGTTTATGCTGATGAGGGAAAATAGTCAAAACTTTGAAAATGGAAAAATAGTAGAAATATTGTATGATCATTTGTTATAGAAAAAGATACCTAAGGTATAATAATGTAATCTTAGTTTTATTGTTGCAATTGCCAGTGCAAATATTGCACACTGGATACTGATTTTGCAATATAATTTACACGTAGATTAATTTTTGTCACAATTACTCTCAATAATTAGGATTAAATATAACACAAACATGATTTTAATAATGGTATGCCGAATTATCTACCCATTGATATAACAGGTTGATGAAAATTGCACCCCATAGATATATTTGACTTGTCAAAAAAAGTGACCAGTTCTAGGGGTACATCTGTGTATACCAATATATAGGCAGAGACCCCCCTCCCCCTGGGTGCCAATTCAACACAAATAATTACAAAGTATGGTTTTCACTTTAGTTCCTACTCTTATCATATATTTTGTGCTGGAGTAACTCGAGTTCATACCCTAGATACGATAATGTAACTCTTAGTTCACTACGTTCCCATGAGGGTTACGACTTGGTCCCATTACCCATAATGGAGCAAAATTTGTTTCAATTTGCAAGCGAAATACCTACTGATGTATAAACACAATCAATTTTTACTGCTTATGTTTCTCATATTTTTTTAAAGATGTCATTAAGTGTCTCAGAACATGATCAGATGTAGGATTTCAAAACCAAATCCGGTCATTTCCGGATAATATTAATGTTAAACTCCGGTCTATGACCAACATTGATTTGCAGAATCTATGGCAGCATTTTACGATTTTATTCATCAGTCTCTATCATAATGGCGATTTACTTTCAAAGCCATCGCTTCAGATTTTCAATTAGATGTGCAACACTTTTCCTAAGGAAGAATATGCATATTTTTTTATTGATTAAGGAGGAAAAATGTTAATTTGGAGATTTTTTACTATCAAAGGTCTGATAAGCTCATAATAAAACCATTATTTTGACCGATGTGAATCACACCTGAGGGTAGCTGAGGAACCGTAGCTCTATAGGTCCTTTTATTTTTTTTGATTTGGCGGACCATAGAGCTACGGATTTTCCCCTATATAAAACTTGCGATTTGCGACACGAATTATGTCGCACGTTTTTTGACAACCGGACGCCAAGCGGGGGCAGTCTCATTTATGTATTTCGTTTCTTTTAAATGTTTATCCGCAACCTTCCATATTATTTACCAATAAATATTCATTTCCTGCTCATTATCATAACAAACGTCATCGTTAGGGTCAAACCGCCTTCGGCCATCTTGCTGACATCAATCTCATTGGGAACGAGACTTTTTGGGAGGCGGGACTAAATGCAAATCGTATCCGGAACGGATATCCTAAAGTAAATATTTTGTCGATCCCTGATTTGAATAGCAGCATTTATCACTTTTGCAAAGCTTTTTGAATGCAAATAATTAATTCATCTGCATTTAAGAAATATTCTTAATGAATTTTGAAATATCCGTTCCGGACATGATCTGGCTTTTATTGCCGCCTCTCGAAATGTCACGTGACTGCGATGTTCTAAATGGCAACTAAAGTAGGCGGCATTACGTTTATATTTGGACAATTTCCTTTATAAATAGAAAATAATGACTCACCTTGCATAATTAAATGTTGTAAGTATTAGAAAAATATGGAAGGAAACGAAATAAACACACTTCGATAGGCGTACTTGGCATCCGGTTGTCAAATAACTCCCAGAAACATGCGACAAAATTCGTGTCGCAAGAGTCGCAAGTTTTACATAGGGGTAAATCTGTAGCTCTATGGTCCGCAACTATCAAAAAATAAGCACAAGGACCATAAGAGCTACGGTCCCACAGCTAACCTGAGGGCTGCTCCATTACGGGTAATCATGGTAATGATAACAAGTCGTAACCCTCACAGGAACGTAGTATCCTGAGGGTTACGTTATCGTTTCTAACATACCCTTGTAGACAAATAAACTTGCCAGGTGCATTCCCATATTGATCTAGATATTTGCTTCATTCCCAAACAAACACAATGAAGTGAGCCCAGGTATCTTTTCTTGACCAAAACAAATTTACACCTTTCTTTTTGCATTGTATACTGAAAGCTCATATTTTCATTGTACATAGCTACGTAAAAGCAGTGAGGTCATAGCCCAAAATTTGGTTGGAATGAATACCAGGATATAGTATACTGTAATGGAACTCGCAATATGAGAAGTTAGCATAAATCAAGGATTTGTATAGAAATCCTTGCATAAATTGTTTCATATTTGCAAGGTAAATTTTACAGACTTTATCAATAAAACGTTGGCCTGTTTATTTCAAAATCATTATGCCACAGGAATGTGCCCTTTTTTGGGATATCGGGATTAGACGTTTTTAAGCTTGAGATTTCGGGAAATAAATTCAACGGTAATCGGGATTTCATCAGTTTTTAATTTTCTTTTAGTTCAGGATTGGGGTAGAAAAACAAAGACGGGATTTCGGGCCCTCTGGCTTCCCCTCGTTGTCGTCTTGTCGATATGCAAAATGCCAAATAAAATCTAATTTGTGGCTTCCGTGGCCGACAGTCCTATGTACATATTATTTGTACCGAATCAAAAACAATCTTGCTTTGTCCTTTTTACAAAAGATTCCATGAAACAGACAGATCGAGTTCTGTGACGAATATTGTCGTCTGACTTCCATGTTTAAATATATGTGCGCCAAATCTGACCTACAACGATGGTGCTGATTGGACAAGATGCAGCGATGGACCAATCATATTTATCGATACATGGGACATTCTTGTTATTTTTTAATGAGACACACGATTTAAACAAACAAGACATTAATATTTCATGGATTTTTTATAATACAAATTTACTCATTGGTAAAAATTAATTTCAAAAACATCTGATCTTTTCGTTGCATGCCATTTTCCTGCGCATGTCCAATGCATTTGACCTACACCAAGTTACTTTCACTTTCGTTTTGACAATGACGAATCTACTCTAGGTCCAGCCCGGAGGTCCAGTTACAGTACGGAGTTATAAATGGTCCCAAAATAACGATTTGCTTATCTTCTAAGACTAGTAATGTAAACGGGTTCATAAAAAAAGTCCAGAAATCTTTGACAACAAATACAGAATGTCGAGATGCAGACTAATCAAAAACTAATTTAGGCGAGATTTCAGCAGGGTGAGGAGAAGTGATCTTGCCTACCACTCTAAGATTTCATTTGTTACAGAAAATCACACTTCGGTGCTGTGATGTCAAATTCCGGCCAATCCCGCCTATATCGGCATGATCACATCCTAATCAAGCTGTGATAATGTGAGATCTGGGGTAACCTTGTGTTAGAAGAAGTTCAAGAAGTAACCTGTCTCGAAATAAAATCCTCAAGCTTTCCCTGAAAAATCATGGTCATCCCTTAAAATTTAAAAAAATAAGCTGGCTTTCTAACTTTCAAAGTCCAATTTTACACCTTAATCTGTTTCAAGACAATTAAATAAAACGTTCCTGGTCACAAAATTTTTAAAAGCTATATTTTATCTTAAATCTTTTCATTTTTCAGGCATTACACGCCTTGTTTATTTGTAGGGCCCTGCATCTTATTATAGCAAATGATATAGTAAACTTCCAGTCGACAAACGTTCTTAAATATTGAGGGAGATTTATTTTAGCCCAATTAATTAATTCTTATATTATTCAACATTGTACAAATGTGCTGTGTCACTATATGACTTAGTTTATTTTTCACATTGACCATATTTTCCATGTGAAAAATAACTTGGTCCAACTTTCGATATTCTCCCTGTGAAAATAAAACTAAGTTCTACTTCCATGACCATTTCTATGACTAGAATTTTCTAAGTTCAGCTTTCCATGCTATGCATGAAAAGTTTCCATGGAATTCCATGGAATTATTTTAAAGATTTTATTTTCCATGACCCATGGAATTCCAGGGAAAATATCTTCATTTTTCATGGTAAACACACTGAGGCACCATGGAAAATCTAGAGATGGACTGAGTTTCCAGAAATTTGGTTTTCTGCTCTCTACTTTATTGCAACCCTTCTTTAATCTCAATACTGCAGATTTTTCAAGACTGCAGTTACAGAAAATTCATCCTTTATTCCAGAAAAAACAGTCTCAGAAATCACATCCTGTTCATGAATTCATTTCTTTTGTATTTTCATGAAATGTTCAAGAACATATATTAAAAAGATTCATGAACATCATGTTCATGAAATGTGATGAGTTTGTTTTCATGAACTGTTCAAGAAATGTTCTTGAACAAATTCTTGTATCAATGTTCATGAACTCATTGAGATTGTTTTTTATGAACAGTTCAAGAATATTTCTTAAACAGTACATGTTCATGAAGTCTAGTGAGATTGTTTTCATGAACAGTTCAAGAACATTTCTTGAACAGGTTCATGAATTACAAGTTCATGAACTCAAGTGAGATTTTTTTCATGAACAGTTCAACTACTGTTCAAGAACAGGTCAAGCTGTTCAAGTAAAGTTCATGAAGAGTTCATGACTTCTTGAACTTCATTTCGCAGGAGATGCAAGCCAATATCTTTGACCTGAAGGTCATTGGTAATACTGGATTTCTGAATCATGTTCAAACCGGAATAGATTTCTGATACCATACAGAAGAATTAATCCATCAAAACAGTGAGTGGGAAGCACTAAGGGTGGTTTATGTTCAATCTGTTATAGCGCTTCAGGTTCATCGTTTTTCGTCAATTAAAATTTAGTTAAAGAATTAACATGTAGGATTAAATTAAAAATATACACTTCAATTTCATAAATATTGTGCGTTCTATGTGGTATATATTTATTTCAATAAGTCAAGAATCAAGTCGCTCTGTTTCTCTGGTATTTGAGGCAATCGTTTCTGCCTTCCTATCTCTTAAGTTCCATATTGTCTTCATATTTTGTGATTGAATTTTGGATTTGAAGTACAGGATAATGGTAGTTAGTTGTGAAAGCCATTTTATTTATATAATGAGAATTGTTTCCATAGCAGGATAATGGTAGTTGGTTGTGAAAGGCATTTGATTTATATATCCTTTCCCGATGGTTCATTATATTGCAGAACCCTTACGGTTCTCTGGTTTAAGTCGAATGTTTCATTCCATCGGCTCGATGTTACCTTCTTTACAGGTGAAAATGAATTCACCCACCACGTGACCAGTCATATAAATAGGTGTGAAGTACAGGTGAGCTTCCTCGTTTAATTTCAAGGCAGCTCTGACTAAAACAGGACGCCTGTTTAAGAGTTGTTTTATAAATACAAGAAACTTGTATCTTTATAGTCTTGAATATTTTGTTAAATATGCGATGAAACATCGTTAAAAGGGTTTACATGTATCTGAATCAGATTCACACCCGGGATTCACATGGCTGACGGCCATAAATCTGTCAAAATTTATGCTGTTTAAACAACAATTTAGCTTTGATAATTAATTGTTATATCTTGGTGGCTTAGTATCAAACCAAGGATTTGTATAATGTGATTTTTACATTGTGAATTTTTGATATGAAAGCGAGCTGACAACAGCGACTAAAATATTAACGTTGCATGGTTGACAAATATTCTATTTATAGTTCAACTTATTTATAGTTCAGAAATGCTTCCTTCAAATATAACGAATGTAATATTAAATTTAAGAGAGACTACAATTCATTGCAATTATTGATTATGGTAGTCAAAAGATATAAAGATT
The DNA here is from genome assembly GCA_002080025.1 of Modiolus philippinarum. Classification (NCBI taxonomy): domain Eukaryota; kingdom Metazoa; phylum Mollusca; class Bivalvia; order Mytilida; family Modiolidae; genus Modiolus; species Modiolus philippinarum. Next base: position 8,803 of record MJUU01043469.1, on the reverse strand, counting down.
TATGTCAAACGATGTGTAACACATGTTGTCATAAAGGTTAAAATTTAGGACGCACTGAAACGTGTCTCTGAAGATTACTGCTTGTGCATTTATTTGTCATATGAAGGAAAGCAGAACCTTTTAAATGGAATTTTAAATGGAATTTTGTCTTTAGAATCACATTATGAAGATAACATTTAAAACTGTTAAGGTGTAGATTTACGTTATGTTATGAAATTTATGTAAACAAGCAATGCATATGCAAGTTCAGATTCATTACATGATATATATATATATTTTGCCTGGAAAGAAAGTTAAGATGACATACATACTGAGAAATAATATTTCATATGGTTTGCTTATTTTTGTTTGCAAATGCCAAACGGGAACTGAAATGCATGGTGTACATTAATCAAAATCAGTGTCGTATTTATCAGTGTCTCAGGATAACAGCACTGGGTAACAGTTAACATTTATTTAGTATTTATATTATATTAGTATTTATAGAACACAAATGTTTTATCTAGAAACATAAATTGATTTACTTTAGTTTTGGTAAGCAGGGTTTAATATCCTTGCATAAACAAGATAAGCTCCCAATGTGGACATCCTTCTTTTGTGAACACCAAGGTCCAACTGTTGTCATTTTTTTGACTGCAAGCCTTTTAGGCCATAGGTCTTCATCAATGTCAAAAAAAAAAAAAAGGTGACACACCCTTCTTAAATATGCATGCTTGGTACAGCATATAAATCACTCTCATTTTTTACCACAGAATGATCATTAAAGGGGAAGTTCAGTCAAAAATCAAAATTTGATATTCTGTTATTTACATGTCAAACATCGATGATACATCGACAAAAAAATTATATCTTTATCTATAAAGTCAATAAACGAACTTAGAAATGTCAAGAAATTACTACTGGGGGTCCGCCATGTATACATAGGTGGCGACACAATCGATATCACAACATCTAATTTATACTGCGGAAAAGTGACACGTACAATTATCATAAAAATAACATTGTGTTTCCATGTGGAATTTATTATTACACTTTCGAATTACAGTTTCGTTGTACTGGTCAGGTTTTCTGATTTTTCAAAAATCACCTACCTGTATGATAATTTAAAATCAACGAAATATTTTGCTTATTTTTTAGCATCTGAATAGGTGATCGTTTTATTATTTTCGTTCTCATATTAATAAGGACATAAAAATACTGAAAATAATCTCTTGATATCTGCTTTTAGTTTTTTTTTCTCTATTTTCATCATTTTTATGAAATTAATCTAGGATTCAAAGAATTCTTTCCCAAAACAAATCAAAGTACTGAAGTACTGTTTAGTTGGATTTACGCTTTAATTTCGAAAAAAGATAATCTTAAAATTATTTACGGTCAAAAAAGACTAAATAGAAAATGTTGAAGGTATAGAAGATGAAGAAAAATAAAAGGGTTGTTGCATTTGGTCAATTTTACCATGTATCTGTAGGAATTTTGTCTCCTGTACATTCAGTCGTTGACAATATCCATTATTTTTTCTTGAAGTGTGGAGTTCTTATAAAGATCTCTATTAATTCAGTTGTATGCTCTCTTGTTTTCTTTAGTTAAAATTTTCAAAATTTTTCATTTTGGCTTTCATATTTTCTTTAAAAGATCAAACTTTTTTCACCATCCGTAGTTATAATGCACTCATCTCCCCATTTTATTTGACAAGTCATCTTACAGCCAACTCATGACTATCCTGTGGTCGTGGTCGTGTGTATTTCGAATTGTCTTTTGGCCCCTCTTTCGGGCAATGGATGACAGTGTTTTTAGAGTACTTTGCCTGATATCTTATGTCTGATCCTGCATCCACTGATGTTGACAAACATGGACGTAGCGTTGTTCGACGTCCATCAAGTGAATTCTGCCCAAGCCAATGCAACTAGTGCTAGGGTCCGTCTCCAATGTACTATTAGATATTAGTGTTTTCTCATTGTTGAAAGCCTCATATATTTTTGCATCTAGCAAATGGATATGACAAACGCACATCTCTTGGTAGTGGTTTAGTTAGTACTCTAGTTTATTGCAAGGCTATATTCTTTACCGTTGAAAGCTGCCCAGTGTCTAGTGTCGGTCAAACTGGTTGATTATAGTACATCGACAAATATCATTGATAATACGGGGAATATATATAGAATATAGGACATTTTGTTTTTGATACGGACTTTATCACGGCCAGTATCAAGTGAGCCCGCTAGGGCGAGCTTGATGCGTTACGCCGTGATAAAGTCCTTATCAAAAACAAAATTTCTTATATTTCTTTTATCAGTAATTCACAAAATGATAAACAGACCTCTAAAATAAATTGAATTTAAACTGAAATTTCTATTCAAGCAAAGTTAATCTATTGTTTATTGCAATCATTTAAACGCATTTTTCATTCAACGTCTTAACATATAGTACAAAACGTGACGTCAGCTTAGCAACCCGCACGTGACGCCTTCACAGTGACCTAATAATTTCGTGATAATGTCCAGTTCGGTGATACTGGAATAATCAGTGTGCTAAAGAAATGATGTATGTTCTGTTTTAGCTAATATAAGTAAGCATGAACATAAATAGATGATAAAACGGGGAATATAATTTTTATCTAGCGCTTCCATAAAAATGTGTTTGGTATGTTATTGAAAATGGTTAAAAGAAGTAAGTCACATGTAAATGCCGTATCTTGACCATATTATGATTCCGAAGTAATAAGGGAACATCTAACATAACTGTCGAAATTTGGCAAAAAACCCATAATTTTCACATCGCCTCTTGGTTGCATTAATAAGACTTCAAATTTATGCGTATCGTATTTTTTGCGAAAGGAGAGAAAAAATTCAGCGTTTACTAATGACTAAATACCGAAGTTGCTGTGAATTTGAATTCTGCATATTACTAATTGATATGTTTAAATTCTACAGCTATACTCAATTCGAGCTGACATTTTTTTGCATTTGCATTGATCCCTTAAACATGTTAAAGGCCGTATATCAATATACGTCCCTACATGATCATTTGTCAGTATCACCAATACTTTATAAATCTGAACAAAAATATGTCAAAAGACAGTGAAATACACCGGCGGATCCAACCTACGAAAAGGGGAGATCCAATGAGGTTCCAGTCAAATTCTGCACGAAATTTAAAAAAAAATCGAGAAAAAGGGGAGGTATCCCAACCCCGAACTCATCTCTTAATCCGCCAATGAAAACATGATAATTGTTCATCCTTTGTCTCTGAGAGGGTACTTAAAACAAAAATATATATTGTCAATTTAATATTGTTTTCATTATCGATAAAAGAGCTATACAAGTTATTATTTTTGAACAATTCTTAATCAAATTAGCACTACGTGCAAACGACGCTTACTAAATAAGAGAGAATTCTAAATCCTCGGTATATTATTTTTATTTATATATTTTTTTAATCGGATACTGAATTATTAGAGTTATTTATTTATCTATTTATTTATTTTGCATCTTTTAAATTCAGAAACATTACAAATATTCAGGTCACAGGTAATTGATTATTATTTCTACAACTACGGTAATATGCGAAGTTATTTATAATTAACTTGTCACGTGACACAATGTCAACTGCTAAAATATTCCCTCGACAATTCTATTTTAATTATGCTTAAACCTTACATTTATATGTTATATTTCTTATGCAGTTTACAATAATGTTAAAGAAGAAATTGGCAATGAATTTGGCCACAAAAAGTTGATTTTTGATCTCGAAGTGCATATTCATACCCGGGATTTTTCTGAAGAAAGCGACAGCATAAGAAGGATTTACGTACCGTAAATCCTCCTAAAAAGAATAAATAAATCGTGCAAGCAGAATAATATTTATATAATATTGTATTTCCAAACCATCTCTGTTACCGTAATTTCTGAGAGATGTGAATATGTATATATATTTTTTAATTTGTGTGACTACCTGCATGAGGTGATTGTATATTGTAACAGTCGTAAAACATTCTGTCTGTGTATATTTCACTGGTGTCTCAATATACGTACTGTCACTCTCCCCGGGGCAGAGCTGTCGGCTTACACAAATTACAAAATTACGCCTTACTATACATGTATTTTATCAGTTTGGGGTGATCAAATAGGTATGAAAATAAAATATAAAGAATTCTCCACTTGAAGTTTTTATCCGGCTACAATTTCAAAATCAAATTCAAGATTTCATCTCAGTAACTATACGGAATAAAGAGGATATTAAGAAAATATACAAGGAACAAACTGACACATTTTGTTCAACAAAACAAGGAATTTATCCCATTTTCTTGGATCTACTGTCCATTGAAGCTAAAATTTAATCTACATTTAACTAGTCCCAGATTGAAATTGTGTTTATTGATAATAAAGATTATGTATTCGGGTTAATAAATTGACATTTTTTATTCCATTTATGTTAAAAATCCTGTTTCTTGACTATGTGTCAGTCTTATCAGAAGCAGAGACATATAAAACCATTTTATATGTCTCTGTCAGAAGTAAGGGGAACTTGTGTAAGCAAGTCCTAGTGCATACCTTCCATTTTATTATGCTGGTGATATACTAGTGTACTTTATTCCGTAACATACTCGCGGCTTCAATAATGTATTCCTGAAAGATTATTTGTCGTGAAATAAATACACTGTTACACTCTTGCCTTATAGGTTTGAAACAAGATAGTAAAAAATTCTTGATGTATTGTTGATGCATTTGAAAGCAGATAGAACAGAAAATATGATACTGCAAGATATCTTATTGTATCCATGGATGTCGGATCTCAAGCTTACAGCCGAGACATGAGCGCAAAGGTTTTAAAGTACAAAAGCTGATATTTCTTTGAAGCTGTAGTTGATTGTTCGGAAATCGGCAAAATTTTCGCATTTTTTTCTGTGAAATACATAATTATACAGTATAAATGCATATTAAATTAAAGTTGTTAAATTTAAATTGGTTTGGTTTTACTTTTCAAAAACACCCTTTTTAGACTATAATGCAAACAAAGCACCGTTTTATGATAACATCTTTTGCTTCTATAACTTGTAAATATCTTAAATCACGTGCGGTAAATTTTATGATTACCTTAAATACGTGTACAGGCAATTTTTTTTTGTGCCACACCTAGCGGGGTGAGGTAAAGTTTTGGTGGGAATAAACAAACCACAATAAACATCGTTACCAGATGACTAAGGGTTATGTTGTACATGAAGTGTACTGTACAAAAGTTCAGCGATTGAAAAAAAAAATAACTGAAAAAAAAATTTTAAAAAATAAAAAAGACACGTGTGTGGCAAATATGTCTCTAAATTTTTTTTTAAGATTTCTTGGTTTGTTATTTGTTTACTTATTACTTGTGGTAAACGTTTTTTTCTATGACTGAAAAATTTCTCCTTTTCATACACCTTTTGATCCTACATAGCAGTTAGTGGAAATATGAGGACACGTGCATGCCTAAGTGCATAAGGAGCCTAGCACATGTGTCTCATCAGAATACGTGTTGAGTCGGGACAATATGAAGAAGTTCCATATTAGTAAAAGAGCACAAGACACATGATCCAAATCACGCACATCAGCATAATAAAAAACTCTGTTTTTTTAACCTCGCTGACTAGGACAGTATCTTTTGTATGAAAAAAAAGGATCTTCAGATTTTTAACTTTCAAACAGAAAAAAAGAACAAACATTGAGACCTCTATGCTTGTTGTCGAACATTGCAGCTTCTTGGGTAAAGCAAAGGCCAACCGCGTCCTTGTCGGGAACGACAAACTCGCACCGTACAGCAAGTGTTGTGTATTTAGCCATGTAGTATTTTTGTTTTATTTTGAAGTCTGCTATATTTGAGCATATTCACTGGTTTTAATCGGTCAATAGTAAAAAAATGTATTATGAGTTCAATATCCAAAGTTGTAATGTTGTCGAGATAAATGGACTAAACTTGTACACTCTCGGACATCAACACATAATGAATATTATCATAATTCCTTGCTGATTATTAAACATTAGGGACTTATCATTTTTTACCTGGACGAGGGGGGGGGGGGGTTGGTCAAAATGTAGGGGGATCATTTTTTTTTCTCTGTGGTCAAAAGGGGGTATCAATTTTTTTCTCTTAATGAGAAAGGAGGATCAATTTTTTTTCAGCTTGTCACCCACAATGAACATGATGGGGGATCCTCGTCCTCACTTAACTGACAAAGAAAGGCGACAAAATTTCTGCACTTCTAGTTTCTGGAATTGAAAATGTGTAATTTAACATGCTTTAATGATGCATATACATGCATATATATATATAGAGAGAGTGCATTTTTAAAGTCAAAGTTTTGAACTTACTGATCTCTTAAAGTTTGGAGTTAAATGTGTTTGAAAAGTATTCTGATTTATAAATAACATTACGAAGCTTGAGTTCTACATGTATTCCCACAACACCCATTCGACACTAGACTGGAAGTAGGCCAGGGTAAGTCTTTCGCATGCTTATTCATAATTCTGGGGGGATCATATTTTTTTGTCAATGTTGAGAGAGGGGATCAAATTTTTTTTGTATGTTGATGAGGGGGGTTAAAAAAATATCAAAACCTCTCATTTCAAATGACCAACCCCCCGTCCAGGTAAAAAATGATAAGTCCCCAAGTCCATCCTATATTCAGCCCATAAAACGCTCAAAATGCTTTTTGTAATGTAGTTTGTATTTGACCAATTCGACAAGCTATGTATCCGAATGGCGGATTTCAGGGGTGGGGGGGTGTAAGCCCCTCTTTTTGTTGCAAAACAAAACTTGTGGGAATTCTGTATTCTGTAATTTCACACATTGTTACGAATTGTACTTGAAAATGAAATATTTATAGATTTTTAATGGAAAAAAATATGCTTTAAAAGTAAAAATATATCTGGATACACATAATTTTTTTTTCTGAATGAAAACCGCAACTTCATCACAAGCATTATTCCGACTATGGAATAAATGATTAATTGACTTGGTACAAGTATATATTCATACATATTAAACACGCAATAAGTTCTGTGGCGTGCGTGTCACAGGTGACCACCTGAACAAAAAATTCACCTGAACAAATAATTCACCTGTGTCACACAGACTACCTGGGGTTTTAATTAATTACAATAAACAATTACAATTTACAAGGTAACATGTTACAGAGGATTAAGTTTTGTCAACAACGAAGTGTAAGTGCACAATTTCTTAACCGTGAAAAATATCCGCACGTGTGCACATTCGTTTTTGAAAGGAGTAAAATAAAGGTATGCACGAAATTTACATTCTTTTGAAAAAGGGTTAGTTTCTTTAACATTTTCTATTTATTACTAATAGAAACTCGAAATTTCGACAATTAATAGTTTTTTTCCCTAACTTCATGTTCATGTTTTGATCGACGTAAATTGATAGCGTACATTGTAGTTTATTTTTCCTATATGGTATATGGATATCGAGTATTGACAAATCAAATCATATTATATAAGGTACCGGAAGAAGTCAATATGGCAGCCCCCTGCTTGTTAAAATTTTGATACAAAAACACAAATTATAGAATAACCACTTAAGATCTGAAAACGGGTCACAGCAACAACGTTTTAAAATACATGTTTGAATAACATATCAAATTAAATTTTTTGAGTGAACTTTCCCTTTAAAAGATGGAGGTGCAATATCTTCAGCTGAATGAATATAAGGTATCTGCAGCAAGATTTATTGACAGAGAGTATAATATATACATAATGGAACCTGTCTTCAGAAACTACTTCTTATGCCTGTATATAATTTTGGTACACCAGACATGTCTGCATATAACTTCTCCAGTTATGATGGTTAGCTTCCTGTTGATAATCAAACCAGAGATTAAAACCATATTCTCTTTTGAATTTATCAAAACAAATATTGATTATTTAAATGCTGTGTTAATGCACATAGGTCAAAACAATTATGAGCATTGAAATGCAATACTTATAGGTTTGAAACTATGGTAAGTGTACATGTTTCCAGCAACTTTTATTGGAAACAAAGAAACTTTTTTTGTCATATACCTCTAGCTAACAAAAACATACATGTACCACAAAATATCAAAATTGGAAAACCCAATACAGCATATGAAACATATGCCTAAAAAAAAACAAAACAAAACAATAAACAGAAAACTGGCCTATTAAAGATATGCAAGATTAATAATCTGCCAGTAAATTTCTTTAATGTAGCTAAATACTTGGTCAGTATTGAAAGCACTGCTCTTTGTATAAACTTTTAGTGGATTGAGAACAGTTCTGCATGATCAGGTTTTTATTACATGTTTTGTTGTGGTTACAAATATTGATTTAATTATCAATGAAATATTTGAAATTAAAATCATTAATTAACATAGAAAATATGCATTATTTGATAAATGATCAATACACATAGAAATATCCATGTAACAGGATAGGTAACTAATTACTGAAGTCAATATTGTCAATCTTGATTTCTGCAGATGGCCATTTTGACATCTTATGACCCCTCGGTGACATTCGAATAAAAAATTGGATGACCAATAATCCAATGATGCACAAAGCTGATACAGAACAAATAATTAATAAGATCTTAACAAAAAGTGACAGCTACAGACAGAAGGATTCAGAATGCTGATTTGCAAAATTCAGCTTTGATTGAATATCGATACAATTAGCTTTGTGATAATGAAGAAAAAGAGTGTCAAATGTCTCATTTTTTTTAGGATAATGCATACCAAAAAAAAAATAAAAATAAAAAAAATAATGTAACAACCAGATTTTAATCTCTTTCAAAAATAAAG
>MJUU01043466.1:20319-46154 GCA_002080025.1 Modiolus philippinarum | reverse complement strand
GTCTGGACAATTGCCGTCAGTAGTATTTCCGGTGTTTTTGCACATGATTTGTCCTTCTGCCTCTTGGACTGCAGCTCTTAACAATTCTGTTCGGCAAGCTTGTTATTACCCCATGCATTTTCAAGAGAGATTGTTTCAGCAAAGTTTGGGATCGAGCATTGACTTCAATATCTTTGGAATATGATTTCTCCTATAACTTCAAGATCACTTAACATTATAAGCGATCTCGTTATTTTTTTTTTTACTTTGGCTCTTGACAACTCGTTCGGTAATTTTGTCATTACCCCCGTTGATATGCTGATGAAGAAGAAAAGAAAACAACAAACGTTTCCAGTTAAAATATGACTTCACCTACACTACTGAAGATGGGTATAAACACAGTTATATAAATCATAATCGTTGTATCGAATATAAACAGAGGGTCACCAATGAAAGAGTGTTCAGTTAGGGAATATTGTGGACTGGTCATACACAGCATACTAGATATGTTTGTAACTGTCCTTATATAAACCAGTTCAGGTGAAAAAAAACAACGGATGTACCTTCGATTGATGACTTTAGTTGCTCTTTTTGTGATTTGATTTTGTTTTGTATATTAATTTATTGTTCATGACATTTAGTGTATGCTCAAATAGCAATTTGATTGAAAAGCTACTTAAAATGTAGACAGGAATATTAGCCTTGTCCTTGATAAACTGGAGTTTTCTATGTATCGTGTGCGTTTTTGTCACATGTACATTCACTCCATATCCTTTCATTTTTCCTAAATACAACAAGTGCAAAATGAACACGGAAAATATTTTTTTTCTGTTGTGTGAATACTAAACTCTTGTATGACTAACCTACTGAAACCTATTACTTACAAAGTTGTATACATGAATCATGTAAAATAAACAAATCAACATTGTATTAATCACAAAAATGCATTGTTTTACAACGTATGTGTAGTGTTACATACTCTTTTTAGAATGGTTTTGTGGTTAGTTCAAATGACTTTTTTTACTGTTTGATATACCATTAAAACAAGTCTTTGAAATACAAACATACTTCGGTCAAAACAATATAAATTCTTCAAGAAAACATTCTGTGAACAACTTACTATATAACCATCAAAATAATATGAATTACGTCAGTTGTCCAATAGTTTAATATTTTGAAAAGAAGCAATCACTGATAAAAGTAAGAAGATAGTAAGTACACTTTACCTTGCGTTTTATACATGTAGAATGTTGTTGTTATCAAAATTCTAACCATTCAAAAAAACTGAGGCTTCATTCCGTGTATGACACTCGGTAGTTGTCCTTGGTACTGGATTTGGCTTTCTATGTTTGGTAATGAGTACTTCTTTTTTACTAATTTTAGATTATGGCTTTTCATATTTAATTACTCAAGTGCTGCTGATGAGAGGTTACTCCTTGAAATACGTTTATTGCATAACGAAATTTACTGTTTTTATACAACTTGGATATTTATTTTGCATTATATATTATTGATGTTCGAAAATCTGTAGTCTTTTTGCCATTTTTCGTGAAAAATTAGAAGTCAAATTAGTTTCTTCTGCATTTTTGTAAAAAAATAAAATATTTCATCACTTGAAAGAGCTTGTATTGTACATAGTCTATGTCAGTATTCATAGATTTTATCAAATTGATATTCCCAGTTGTTAATGATACTTCATTGTATAATGAAGTTACTTATTTGGCTGTATTTCATGAAAAAATAAACTTACAGCCCTAAAACTTCTTACGACAACGTGTAACGATATGTCTCCCTCTCACAGTAAACTAAAAGCAATTTTTTAACAATTCTGTTAGAGTAAGTTGATAAAAGCAAGGTTGTAATTGGTAGTATCAAAACACATAAAAAATCGAAAAACATCTTTCTTTAATAGTCCTTGATGTTGTGTGTGAATTTCATATGAATAAATCACCGCATAATTGGGTAATCTTTCAACAAAGAAGTGATCACAGACGGGCTGACGGATGGACCATTCTTAAATATGAACGGAGTTTCTTTAACAGAAAGCAGATGAGGTACAGACCTGAAATTCCACAGCATTAGACTTCGATCGTGCTTCATGTTGCATACCAAGCATCAAAAGGCTGTGATAAGGAATTGTTGAGAAGATTGTTACCAATATTTCCTACTTTTGACCAAAAGTGTCGTGAACACGAAGTAAACAGAAAACAGACCCGAGTTTAAAACCGACGGTATCATGGGACCTGTACACAAATATCAAAAGGGTGTGATAAGGAAATGTAGTTGCTGGGAAAGCTGTAACGAAAATATTTTTCCCGCCATCGAAATTCACCTGATGCTGCTAAGAAAACTGTAACGAAATTGTATTTATTCCATTTTATTATGAGTGAGATGCCAAGGCAGGGGTGGGAGCGCCGGCGGATCGAGCCTCCTGAAAGTGGGTTCCAATGAGGTTCCAGACAAAAGGGGATCCAGCCTTTTTTTACCGATTTTTGTCAGTTGTATACCAAATTTTGAACGAAATTTTTAAAAATTTCCAGATAAAAGGGGCGTTTTACTTTTCAGAAAAAAGGAAGGATGCAATCCTCGGACATCCTCGCCCCCTTCGTGAAATCGCCTATGGAGAGGTTGTTTATGTCACAAACATGCCCAAATTTACAATAATTTAATGAATACCTTTTATAAACAATGAAGCAAGCCAGACATATATCAGTATTTCTTAAAAAAAGTGATACCCGGCCATGAAATGACGTGATTTCGCATTGAAAGTATTTCCCTTAAGGATGGTCACTCCTCAGGTTTTTGAAATGCCTCTGACTTTTGGAACTCTCATACTTTATCCACCATGATGCATTAGAAAATTTTGCACACTGACCCCCACTTTTCTTTTTAAAATATGAATGCACACACCTTTTGTAGGGTTATGGCAAATTTTGATGAAATTCTTGATATTCCTTTATTGCACTTAATGGTCTTTATGCAAAGTGAATGAAAAGTCTAGAGAACCTCGGTTTCCCGCCAAAACTTCAGGAGCTTAAATCTCAAAAACTTGCACACTGACCTATCAATATTTTTTACTTAAAATGCTATATGATTGATGTTCTAATAAATAACAATAATAATTTTAAAACCTTGATGAAATAAACTCGAGGAGTGACCATCCTTACTATAGAAAAATTGGGCCCATTTAACACAATCAAAGTTATGCTATTTTCAGCATTTACAGAACGCATTGACAGTATTGAATATACGTGAAAGCTTATAAGCTCTGGAACGGATACGATCTCCGGAATCGGTTATTTTCACAAAATTCGGCGATTTTGTATTGAAATAAAGGGCTACGCCGAGCGCAGCATGATACGACCGCAGCATGTCGTCCACTGAAATTTGAAAAAGTGTAATTTAAAGTGAGTATGGACAAGCGAAAGAGCTTGACACAATAATTAGATGGACGCAATAAGGAGATTGACCCAGTAATTAGCTGGACGCAAACTAGGGAAAATAAAAATTAGCCCTTATGACTCCTAATGATTCCTCTTTGACCCTTTATAGCTCAGAAACGGTAAGAGCTACGCCCAATCCATTGACATAATGCTGAAAGCTTATATCAAGAGGAATCCAAAGAAAAAAAATTCCATCGAAATGCGATGAAAAATAAAAATTTTAGGTAATCTGCAAATTTGCAGTTTTGGCCCCTGTGAACCCTTATAGCACGGAAACGGTAAGAGCTACGCCAAATCCGTTGACACACAACTGAAAGCTTGTATCAAGAGGAATCCAAAGAAAAACATCCCATCGAAATCCGAACCAAAGTTATGCTGTCCACAGACACAAAAATGCCCAATTTTACCCCTTTTTTGGCCCCTTTTTCTGAAACGGGTGGGGCCACAAACCCGAAATTAAAACCAGGGATTGCCCTTATGCCAAGAAACCACATACTGAAATTTGAAGATGATCCATCCGCTAGAAACAAAGTTATGCTGGCCACAGACGCCGATGACTGCGCCATACCATAATACGACCGCAATATTTTTGCGTTCGTATAAAAATGATTGTTTTACAGGCAAATTTAGAAAGTACTAAATATCATTTCTATAACTCGTATAACAAATGCTTTCAATTTTTTTATGAATACTGAGGAGATGTGGCTCAAAGAATTTGGTCCCTTAAATTAGTATTATAGATTTTGATTGCATATTAAGCGACATTATCACTATTATGGCGATTTGTTATATGTAATTAAATATTGTAGATATTTTAAAATGCATTGCATTCATTGTTTTTTTTTATATTTTGTAAGGTCTTAACATTATGTAATTTGTTTGGCCTAGTTATGTAATTTGTTTACCATAAACAATGGTCAGGATTATAACACAGTGAAATATTCTGGAACTTTGACTTAAGTATTTTATATATTTGAATTTTCTGGATCTTTCTTTAACGTAAACATATTAGTCATCTAATTATCGGTTAATAAAGAAGATTTTAGTATTTTTTTGTGAATGAGGTTTCTAGAAATCTTGAATAAATATACGGTAGCAGAAAAGATTTGAAGTCAGTCAGTCATACATTTACTAGTGGAATTCACAGGATTATTTAATGGATATTCATTAATGGACTTCATAATTGTCAGATAAGTTTCTTTAGTTATATACTGTACATTTCATTTGCAAAATAATTGATTTGTCTTATTGAAAAGTTAATTTGAGCAAAATTTGTTATTTATTGCTAACTACAATTTATGTTATTTCTACCTCGTAACAATATGAAAATAATGAAAGAAAAACTACAATAAGCTTTTAGTTTTAACAGTGAACTGACATACAGCACAACTGTTCACAGTTTCTAAAATGTGATATTTTACTATCAAAAAGAAAACATGGTAGGTTGTCCTTTTGTGAATATGTCGTGTCTAACTATATAAATATGTGCACACAATGACATATTTGAGTAAAGAAATTTTACTGTAAATGACTGTTTAGTTCACAGATTCTTGCAGAAGTTTACATTTATAAACAATATATTTCTTTTCAAAAATGGGTCAAAGACTCAAATGGCCGGGTTGCGTTTTGGTGCTTCTAGCTATAAAGTGTTGTTTTGTCGGTTCCCTAATGGGTTTGTAAATAGAATATGTTGAAAATATTGATAAAACATGACTAATGCAAAAGGTCTGGAAAAATATGAAAAAATATTGGAAATAATACAATAAGTCAGGTGCACATCTTCAAAATATATAGAAACATTCATTAAAGTTTCAAAGGTCAGAGATGAAAACTGTAGGAGGAGTTGACTTCACAAAATGGGTACCCTTTAGTGAAAATGTCAATAAATATGACTACGTCCCAAAGTCCGTAAAAATAGACAAAAATTTTCAAAATTAATTCCAAAAAGATATGAACATCTACAATATATATAGAAACATTTTGTGAAGTTTCAAAAATGTAGGTTGAAAACTGTAGGAGGAGTTGATTTCACAAAATAGGTACCCTTAGTTGAAAATGTTGATAAAAAATGACAAAATTCCAAAGTCCGTAAAAAATAGGAAAAAATTTCCAAAATAATTCCTATAATATAAGAGAGATGCACATCTACTATATATATACAGAAACATTTTGTGAAGTTTCAAAAATGTAGGTTGAAAACTGTAGGAGTTGATTTCACAAAATAGGTACCCTTTGTTGAAAATGTCGATAAAAAAATGACAAAGTTCCAAAGTCCGTAAAAATAGGAAAAAAAATGAAAATAATTCCAAAAAAGGAGGTGCACATTTACAATATATATAAAAACATTTTGTAAAGTTTCAAAAATGTAAGTTGAAAACTGTAGGAGGAGTTGATTTCACAAAATAGGTACCCTTTGTTGAAAATGTCGCTAAAAATGACTAAGTTCCAAAGTCCGTAAAAATAGGAAATAATTTTCAAAATTATTCCAAAAAGGGAGGTGCACATCTACAATGTATATAAAAACATTTTGTGAAGTTTCAAAAAAGTAGGTTGAAAACTGTAGGAGGAGTTGATTTCACAAAATCAGTATCCCATTTTCCCCGCCCGCCGCCCATCCGTCCGCCCGCCCGACATTCACTATACTATAAGCCGGATTTGCACTCCGTGCAATCCGGCCAAAAATGTCATCCTCCGATACATCAATCAGTTATTCACATTTGGTATACTTAACTTTAAGGCGTAAAATGTCCTTGAAAAGGGAAAATATGTTCAAAGCTTATGTTCATTCATGTTTTTTCCTACAAAAACGTTCATCAGCATACAGAAAACACTAAACCAGATGTTTCTTGGGCACATGTTCCTACACTGTAGAGCATCTACGTGTCGTTTTGCCTATTTGTATTCTATCGTTATGGACGTAGTTGGCCAGTATCTCACTTATAAACCAACTCCGTTTTCATAGGTGCAATGGTAAAAAAACTCAGTACTTACTTTTTCGTAGATTCTAATTTCAGTTATAATTAGCTTAAGTTGTAAATATCCATTTTCCAGAATTAATAGAAATAAAATTTCATAATTATACATGTTCACAGTAAAGGAACCTATTATATGGCCCCGAAATACCTAACCATGCTTACTGAAGTTCTCTAATCTGTAACCTTTTTTTACCGATTTTGTATCCAATTAGGTCAAATATTTTTCTGCATTTTCAGGGGGTCCAATCGAATTGGTAAGTGCAGCGTGTATTTTGGTAAGTGCTGCCAAAGATGGCTGACGCGCCCCGCTTCGGCAAGCAAAGGTCAGTAGTTGAGAGTGTCTTATCGTTGTACATTTACACGGTGTATTCTGTAAATATTGCGTTTCGGCTCTCCTTCCATCTGAAAACCGATACGTGTAATTACTTTAGTACAAATAACTCTTCCCAGAAAGCTATTGAAGGAAAACCGACGAGGGGTAGGTCAAAATTTTGAACACCCCAATTTGATCTTTGGATTTCTATACATCCAACCCATTATATGTTACGTTTGTTGTATATAATTGTTGCTTGTTGATGGGAAAACATGTCAAACATTTATTTTTCATAAGGTTGTATGTCGTTCTGTTTATTTTCGACATTACTTCAAATTTTGGTAAGTGCAGTGCGGTGTACGCCAAAATTTTGGTCGGTGTCAGTTATTTTAAGGTTGTACGTCAGGGTTCAAAAAGTGACTCGTAAAATTTTGAGATATTTCCATGGATTAATTCATATCATTAGAGAATGCAAAAAAATAAAATATAAATTGGGCCAAGGCTCACAATTTTTCGCCTTTTATTGTTGAAATGTTAAAAGAAATAATAATTTTCCAAAAGTTTCATCAGAAAGAATTTTGATTGATTTTACATTGTTAGACTTTGTTTTGCTCTTTTTTTTTTTAAACAAAACGAAAAATGGGGTCTTTGAGGTTATATTCAAATTATTTAATGAATTGATATGTTCCAAATTAATATCTTTGTCAAACATTTTTAAATAACTTCCATCAGACACATATTATGCCTCGGTCTCAAGTTCATTTTCTCAATTTATTTTATAATACATTGTATATACAAATATACTGATGTTATTAACATGTCTATATTTTTAAGAAATGGAACCATTGCTTTTGTTCCAAAAATAAGAATAGAAAAAAATTAAATATTTGTACCTTTTATATCAATCACACCATAAAAAATGAATTCAAATGGTAGAAGACTCCCGTACTTCCTTAAAGAAATAAAATAAATAAGAAACATAAGTGTGCGAAAGTTGTATCAGAGACATATTGATTTATATGGCTCTGGTTGTATAAGCCAGTATAGATTATTTCTAAATATTTAAAAAACAATCAAAAAGCAAAATACAAAACAAACAAACATCAATATTAATAACGTTATTACACTGTAGCCAGAGAGGAGAGATTACTGTTACTGCACTATATCTTCTATTTACTGGTAAGTACTGATGAGCTCCATCACATTACAAATATTTAATTAGTTAACTAAAAAAAATATAGTTTTCCATTGAAAAAAAAAAAAAATTAAAAAATCCGCTGCCAAACAGTGGTAACGTATTAACGTATTAGAGTAATAAATTGTATTTCCGAATAAGTCTATAGTTAAATATGTTCCATTAAATACCAAAGCAATAAAATCGAAAACATGTCTATATCGACTGCTTGCCTAGTTCCCACTTTAATTCTTTTATTTAGGGGAACTGCTCCAAATTTGACATAAAAGCTTCCCAGCATAAAACTGTAGTAGGAGTTGCGCCAACAAACCATGTACCATACATTTGACAGAACGGACGGATAAACAACGGCAATTCAATTTGCCACCGAATTTTCGTTGCACGACCATACAAAATTATGCAGCTCTGTTGGCACTTTTAGAAATACGATATGGATAGTACTATAAAATATCAAATCATTTATCAGATAACACTCTCGACTGAAACACTAACTTCTGCTCCATCAGTTACTTAGATTGCAAATTTATTGGCACTGAACAGCTTAGAATGAATTTATCATAATATTTTGATGAAGGTGTTCGTCAAGGTGATATTATCAATCCTAATATGTTCTTTATTTATGATAATTGTTGATAATGATTTTGAATTCAGAATAAAGATAAAATCTGGTTATTTAGTCTATGCTTATATCATACAAATAATCACCAAACACCAAACAAAAAATTCTTTTGAATGTGTTTCTAATGAGGTAACAATGTTAGATACTTACAAATAGCAGCAATCCTTCATCAAATATGGACCTGTCAGATACCTCTGTTGAAGGATTCGTCTAAGGATTATCTTAACCTAGTCTTGTTTGAATTAGTTGTTTGAGAGAAAGGTTATATTCAATGATTAGATATGCTGAGCATGATCTTGATATTCCGGACATTAGTTGATGCCAATTAACCTATTAAAGTATGCTAATCACAAGCAGTCATAAGCAGATAAAATATATAAGGATCGATTATACCATCGTAAGTGTGTAATCAAACCTATATCCTTGGGATCTATTTATGATAATTGCCGATCATGAGTATTAATTCAGTGTCAAGGTAATATCAGGTTACTTAGTCTATGTTTATATCTTTAAGATAATAACCAGAGAAAAGTCTTTTTAAAAACGTATTTCCATATGTTGCAATGTTAAACTAATCTCCCAGTTCGCAGCTATTGATGAAATGCCTTACATGCCAGCTACCTTTGATGAAGGGTCCATGTGATACCCATTGTGGTCATGTTTGCTTTCAGTTATTTGTTTGAAAGGCCGGCAGTGAGGTCCTTAGCACGTATTTAATTTGACGTAGGTGTGTATCAAGGCAAAATATATTTTTGTCTATTTAAGTTGACTGCTGATCTTGATTTTGAATTCAAACTTAAAATAATGTCAGATTTATACTAAGTCCCAGCAAATGTTGGTGAAATACAAACATTTGTTCACGTTAAGAGCCCATCTAAGGACCATTGTGACAAAATTTAGATTCCAATTGGCTGTATATTAAAAACCCTTATAATGTATTTAATTCTATGTCAGGTGTTCCTCAGGGTGATATAATCGTACCTTTTATATTTTTTGCATATTTTTCATGAATCTGTACTAAAGTTAAAATAAGATTACTTCATTTGTACTCATATCTTAGAATAATCAGCAGACAAAATAAAACATTTGAACGAGTTTCCAAAGGTCACAATTTTAAACTAAGCTCTCGTTTCACAGTTATCTTTGGAGAAGTGCATACATGTCAAATACCTATGTTAAAAGGCAAATCTAAGTACAATTAAGAACAAGTTTAGTTCAATTTTTTTTTGAAAGACCGACGATAAAACAGTTATAATGTATTTAATTTGATGTAGGTGTGTAGCAGGGCAAATATATTTGATCATATTTTTGTCTATTTAAGTTGCCTGCTTATGATGATTTTGAATTCAGACTTTTTTTTTGTAATTCTTTATTTTTGAAACTGAAAACATCATGAACATATAAATAGAACACTAAAATATTGACAGTTCATATATCAAAATAAATGTATACATTACAGACAGACAGAAAACAAATATTCTGTATGAATATTACAGCTATGTAATTTATTTGTATGTTTTGGCTTTATCTGCACTGATGAGACATAAGTTGTCGAAATGCGCATATGCAGAAAATAAATTAACAGTCACTTCGGTATTTTGTTATTTATAAATTAGCTTTCTTTAACTTTGTTTTTGAGTTCATCCACTGAAAAATACCTTCCAAGGGCAACCATTTTTTATTAATAAAATTTCTTTGTGCAGAGGTTGGGAACAGCCTAGATTTCTTTTCAATATACATATAATATTTAAAAAATTCTCTTCCACCTTTTGTGCATGGTAAATTATTTTTTGATCTACATATGTATAGATAATATTTTAAAATCAAAATAATATTCTGTATTGTACAGTCTTGCTTCTTGTCAGCCCCAATACCAAGAAGTACATTTGTGGATTCAGACTTAAGATTATGCCAGGTTACTACGTCGAAGCAATCTTTAAATTGGTGAAATGCAAACCTGTCAAAAAGTCTTGCTCAAGTTAAGAGCCCATCGAAGGACCGCATTGTGGCCAAATTTGGATTATATAATAGGTTGTTTTAAAAGCCGGCGATAAAACCATTAGAATGTATTCAATTCGATGTAGGTGTTCCTCAGGGTGATATAATCGAACCTAATATATTTTTGTTAATTTATTATCATTGAATCTAGACTAAAGTTAAAATCAGATTACTTCGTTTGTGCTTATACATGTATCATAAAATAATCACAAGACAAGATAAAACCTTTGAATGTTAAATTAAGCTCTCGTATCACCGTAATCTTTGGTGAAATGTGGACCTGCCAAATACCTCTGTTGAAGAGCCCATCTAAGGACCATTATGAACAAGTTAAGTTCCAATGGGTTGTTTCAAAGGCCGACGAAAACTCTTGGAATGTATTTTATTCGATGTAGGTGTGCGTCAAGGTGATAAAATCTATTATATTATTTTTATTGTCTATTTATGTTCGTTGATTATGATTTTGGATTAAGACTAAAGTTGATTTCAGGTAACGTAAATCTTGAAAATAAGCACTGGCTATCACAAAAATTCATCTTTCGGGAGTGTAAAAAAATCTGTTAAAGTTATTGAAAAAAATGAAATAAATGAATTCAACAAAACATTTTCCTATCTACTACCGGTTTCACTGCGTATTGCAGATTTAACCTTAGTTGGGGGGTATACTAAACAAATGTCTACCCAAGGAACAGGAGATCTCGATAAACTATTATGGGAGGTCAGAACCTTGTTTTAAAATGATCTAATTGTTAAGAGCCGGCGATAAAACCATTAGAATGAGTTAATTGCATTCCTTTTCTGTTTTTTGTTACCTTACGATAACCTTGATATAACAGAGCAGAATTGGAAATCAAAGATTTTGTAAATCATGATTTCATCGAAGATGGTGAACACTTATCTTCTTTTTCATGTAAAAAATTATAAGGAAAGGAATTTTTTTATTCTGATTAACAATATAAGGGAAAAAATGAAACTGTTTCTACATTTTTCTACAACATGCCCAGATTTAAGTTGTTATTTTTTTTATCATTTCGCAAAAGAAATTTTCATAATTCATAATATTTTTGGCGACGGGATGGTGAGGTCACTTTACAGAATAACAAGCAAGAAATCTTTGATTTTCTCCCTGTTAAAACTCGTAAATGAACCTAAGTCCTTTGTTATGTATAAGCTCGATATTTTCCAACTTGATTCATAGCAGATTTGAACACTTACAGTTTTACTATTCAATAAACAATAAAGGATATAGAGAAAACAAACGCACATGAGACAAAGTCTCTACTTTTGCATTTAACATGAAGGAACTAATTCTTCTTGCCAAAGATAAAACTTTCCATTTGCAGTTATGGACTTTTTTACACATATTTGCTTCATTCTGTTGTTCTCTCTGTTCTTTCCAATATTCTGGAACAAAATACGACGATGCTGTCACTTTCTGCAGGTTAAATGTTCGGCAAAAAACTTTTTTCTTAGGAAAAATATGATAAAAGATGCAGATATCTTTTGTCATAATATTTCCATAGAATTGGAATATATTGCACTTACCAATTTGGCGTACACCGCACTGCACTTACCAAAATTTGAAGTAATGTCGAAAATAAACTAAACGACAAACAACCTTATGAAAAATGAATCTTTGACATGTTTCCAACCATCAAGCAACAATTATATACTACAAACGTAACATATTATGGGTTAGATGTATAGAAATCCAAAGTTGAAATTGGCGTGTTCAAAATTTTGACCTACCCCACGTCGGTTTTCCTTCAATAGCTCTCTGGAAAACGTTATTTGTACTAAAGTAAATACACGTATCGGTTTTCAAATGGAAGGAGAGCCGAAACGCAATATTTACAGAATACACCTTGTAAATATACAACGATAAGACACTCTCAACTTCTGACCTTTGCTTGCCGAAGCGGGGCAAGTCAGCCATCTTTGGCAGCACTTACCAAAATACACGCTGCACTTACCAATTCGATTGGACCCCCTGATTTTTAGTCAGAGACAAACATATTTTGTCATGTAAAAGGGATTTACTATGTACACAGTCGATGCCACCTCATCATATTGCAGGTTATGTTTTTTACACCTTCCTAAGTATAATTCAAAGTAACCTCGGTATTTTGTTATTTATATGTTCTGAGCCTCATTCGAAGAATCGTATGTTGGCTTAGACCACCTGAATTAATTGGCATTATGGTTTTCACAGAAAACTTAACTTATTACACTCCTTATACTTCTCATGACAACAGTTAAAGATACATCACTGTTTCCATGCTATAGGATAGAATTATGGGAAAAAGCCCTATACCACAATTCAAGGGCATATTTTTCTATAAGCAGTCATACAATTTTTTCCAAACTTTTTGAATTTATTGATATGATATATAACTTAATTTAAGAAACATAAAACAGATATGTCACGGAACTTTTGAAAAAATTATTTCATGAAACATGAAGAATTTGCTAGTTTTTCAAGAAAACGAAGATAACTTAATTAAAGTAAAATGGGACCCCAAAATAAAAATAAAAAACATATTTTTGGAAAAATTATAATAAATGTATTTAGTTAAAATGCTTTTGACAAATTCAAAAAAGAATTAGGAGTAACTACCTATCTTTTTTTAATAAACTTAGAAAATTTGACCTATTCCATGGCATTTCGGTATAGAATTATCTCCCTTTGATAAAACTTTTTAATATTTTGGCGAAAATGTAATATTATTCGAACAAACCTGATACTTATTGTTCATTTTTATTAAAATTATTGATTTAAAAACATACAAAAACATTTAGACAACATTCTAATTGAATTATTGAATTTTTGCTTAGATGGACGTTGCAAAAGCAATTGGAAATATAAAATTTCAATTTGTAGTGACACTTGTACGAATCTCGTGATGTAAAACAACACATCCAAAAAATTAATTAACATTATGCCCAAAAATGTGTCTTACAATTTCTGAACCATCTCCGATCACGTTTCTGTTTGCAGACGTAAAAAGTGAGTTTGCCCACATTTATGTTTACCAAATCATCACATTTTCGAACCGGCTGACTTCAAACCTCTGTTGCTATGTCGACCGTGAATTCCTCAGGCCTATTTTCCGTTTTCAAGTACCGTTCTCAGAAGTGTAAAATGCGTGTTATGCGATATTGACGTTGCAACGTCTCATGTGACCCGGTGCAACGTAATTTCTCATTTGATGAGAATGTTTGCTTTAGATTAATCTAAAGTCTTACTTTTGTTCTTTTTTCACAGAACAATGAAATTTCGAGTGCAAAAATCAAGCTAGACGGTCTGACAACGCTACATCATTGTTCAGGTTAATTTTGGATTGAACGGGGCATCGAAATGAGACGTTGTTATCCATTTTTTTAAGATGGCAAATTGAAAACCCGATGAAGTGTCCAAATAATTGACACCAAACAATTTAAATCAGTCATTAGTTAACTGTGAACTCGATCATCGGGCGAAAAACTACTATTCCGGATAAGCATCGTATCCGTTTCGGAATTGGTTTAAAATTTTTAAAAAAAAGCGTTTTGCCGTTGATTACATAATACTTTAAAATAAAACCTTTAAATTGCGAAATGCAAAAATATTTTTACAAAATTAATTGTGTATCGTTTCTTTTGTTGAGTAGTATATACAGAGCTTACATCTCTCGCATGGGGAATCTTTTTACGGACTACGCACTGCAGGAGAGGCAAACTCCAGTCTAAAATTTGCAATGAAG
This sequence comes from Modiolus philippinarum, assembly GCA_002080025.1. Lineage (NCBI taxonomy): Eukaryota > Metazoa > Mollusca > Bivalvia > Mytilida > Modiolidae > Modiolus > Modiolus philippinarum. The sequence goes on along the minus strand of MJUU01043466.1, from coordinate 31,889 downwards.
GAATATGGAGTAAAAGCAAATGAGACAAAATCTCCACAAATACGAGGGAAAAACAAGTAATGGAACAACGCTTTTTTCGTTGTTCCTCATCTTGAGTCACCAATAGGCCTTCAACAACAAGCTATGCTATACCTCATAGCAAGTTCAACACGGCCCCTAGCTGGCACCGGTTTAAGCGGAATTCATTGCTGGATGTCGAGCAACGTTACATGTCGAGCAAAAAAAGCCTTATTATGCTTAAGGGTATTTTCTTTTAAAATCAACATAGGCTTCCTTTAGGATGGCCGTTTAAACAAACTTTGGTTCGTTTCTTTTAATAGAAGCATCTTTTTGTTTGGTATGTACATGGTTATGTCTCCTGTTATCCTATACAAGTTTTACTTTTCTTTCTTTTTTTTCATATGATTGGTCTTAAGTTTCTTTCTTTTCCTCATTTCGAGTCTTGATTGCTTCTGTTGGGATAGGGGTCCATCTTCCTGTCAAATTTTGTCAGGATCGGACTATTAGACCTAATAATAGCTTTTTGAGGTGATAATACGTCCCTCGCACTTTGTTTAATTTGTGAGCTAGTAATTCTATATTTAAGGCACATGGAACCATAAATAATTTGGTGCAAATACCTGTCTGCTTGAAAAAAAAATATGATGAGAGACACGTCTTAGAGTGAATCTTAAAACAAGTGGAGTGTGCTCCATTCCTTTTATCCCTTGTGCATTCCTAAATGATCTTCAAACTAAGCATTTTGTAACCTTATACATATTTATTTAGTAACTTCGGTATTATCTTATTTATTTCATACAATTTTTTGACTGCTCCTAGAAAATTCATAAGGCAAAAAGTCGGGCATACATTGAAATTTTGTAATTTTTACCATTGCATATTGCGTTGCATTTGAAAGAAGAAGATCTATTAATAAAAAGGTAAAAATATAAACAAACCACCAACAGCGGCGATGATAAATCATAAATAAAGAACACTTATATACCTCCCACACCCTGTCATGTTACAATTATGTGAATGTCTACAGGCTATAGATCAGAGTAAAAATATATGACATGACTATTTATAGTAGTATATAAATTGACCAGAAGCATATCACATCTTTTAAACAAACGAAGTCTTATTTCTATTCCATAAAATACTTTGAAACTTGAAGCTGTAATGCTGTAATGGTACTGACCAAAACCTGTTCCAGTTAGGCTCCAGTCTAATTTACTCGCTTAAATCAAGGGTCAGGGCATACAACTTTGAGCTTACAGTCTGTTCCATTTGGCTTCCTCCTTTGGTGCCAGTTGCACTATCACATAATGGTAATTGACATTTCAATTTTTATCTTGCATCAGGCAAAGATATGTTCTGACGCTTATTTCCACCCAGTGGCTTGTGGTTTTCATATTTCTTGGTAAGCAACTTAAACAATTATTAGGCCAGTCACACTTGTACATCCTAAAAGTACGTGAACTTTATCAAAACGTTGTGTACTTGATGCTGTTGTTTTTCATTATGTCTGCTTTGTTTAATATTCATTGAAACATGTATGTTCCGGCACCTGAATCGGTTTTCAGGGGCTCCGATTACAGAGTTACCGAGTAGGTCCCCTGTTGTTGGATAGACGAATGCCACGTGTATGTAGAGTAGTCAGAACATAAAACGGAAAGTCTGACCGCGAGCCATCGTAGCCAAACTGTGTATAGAAAAGCAATGCTCCATGCAGTATAAAGACCCCCTGGATGTCGTATAAAAAGCTAAATTTCCTGTCCCTAACCATTTCCTCCACTTTTCCAATGGCAATCAAAACTCGTTTTCCCGGATGTCTCTTACACCTTTAATTCTTATTTTTCTTACATTTTTGAATTGATTAATTCGTTCTCGTCCTGATATATCTTAAATATAGCTCACCTTTTTATTTTCAAATGAAAAGAATTTTTTTACACAGCCAAAATCTGCAATATTTTAATTCAAAGGAAGAATGTTTTATATCCTTAAATTTGAAAAATTAATTGTTTTCTCTTTTACGTTTTAATGTAAATTAAAGTTAATTTTTTAAGTAATATGTTTATTTTTTTTTATAATGAGTTATGTAATAATGTATTCTATGTGAGAGGTGAGACCTTAATTAAGTATTTGTCATGTCTTTTCTTGTCTTAAATTATTGCTCATTTGACGTTAACTCTAACTAAGCAATCAATCAAGATGTATTTCCCTTGTGGGCCCTTCAGTTGGCAACAAAACATATTTTGTGTTCTGTAAAAAAATTATATATTTTTTATTTTTTTACAACTGAAGGAAAATATTGTCAATAGCTATTTCTTTCATTCATATTCATTCGTTCATATATTTAATTCCTTAATCGTTGTGATTACATGAATATTAACATATAGTGTAATAATATATAATATATAATATTAACAATATTAACATAGTGATTAATATTAACAATATTAACATAGTGATTACATGAATATTAACATATCTACAAACATACAAACAAGTCACATACACAAAGAAAAAAAACTACATACATTTGTATATGCTTAATTGTACATAAAAGTGTATACAATATGTTATTATATTTGGTTTAGAAAGCAGGCAATTAATGTTTTGTCTCTCATCTTGTAAATTCAAACGTTCGAAAATTTCTATTCGCACAAAAGTCGCGTAACCACGACTTGTATATATATTCTCTGGTTTACAAATACAAATCAAAAAGTATACACTGGATTCGTGTAAGCTAATAGATCAGCCTAACATTTTGCAAATTTTAAAATTAATAAAAAATTAATAAAAAATTATTTAGTATCTGGTAGATCGTTTTTGTGCATCACTAAACCGCTAGACAAATGTTCGGGTTAAAGTAACTTTAAATTAAGTAATTTCCATAAAATGCAAAATACATATAATTGCGGTCAAGGACCGGAAGAGGTGATATGATAAATGCGATTTGAAAATAAGTGCAGATGTAAGCTTGAGTAGGGCAATTGAAGTGACTTTACTCTTCAAAAATTGCTACATACCTAATATTTAGTATAAAGATCCCTTGTATGTTTTTCTCGGGAGAGAAGACTGTTTATTGATAAGTTGTTAGTTGATATTAGTTGGCAACTTTTCAGGGTTATTTGGCATTCGATGGCTGATCGTCTTTTGTGGTTTAAAGTTTAATTTGATAATATCTATTATTAATATTCATGATATTGGTGTGGTCTACAAAGGCATCACATGAAAAGAAGTCGTTTCTTCATCGGTTGACGATATGGCAAAGTTCGCATGTATTCGCACTTCCAATATCTATATTCAAAGAAAGTTGTGCTTAAAACTAAGGAGTATCTCCCTCCTGCATAGCTCTGTCCTCAGCTGATTTTTGCTTTTCTATTTAGATCACATTGGTAATTTGTTCTCTATCAGGTTTTAAAGCATATTTCTATTTATTGATTTTCAAAATTCTTTGATTTGAGACACTAGTACTTTTGTCGGGCAACGGATGACAGTGATTGTAAGAGCACTTTGCCAGTATAATTATGTTTGTTGACAATCCCGTACCTATGACTAGAAAAGACATGAATGTAACATTGTTTGACAATTTATAGCAATGAATTCCGCTCAAATTGGTGCTAAGGCTCGTCTTGAACTTAGTACGAGGTATGAGTAAAGCTCATGGTGACTTCAAGATGAAGAACAACAATAAAAGCGTTGTTCATTTGCTTCGTTATACCATGTGTTTATAGAGACTTTGTTACATGAGCATTTACTCCATATTCTTTCATTATTCATGTTCGTCCGTAGCACCACTTCAATGGTACGACCTCTTTATGCATATACAAGTTCTGTTCATAATTCTCATTAAGGAACAAGTGATGTTTACAATTATAAGATTGTATATTGTATACCCCGTCAGTATAGACATGATTTTAATTTTGTGTTCCCACCACTTTGATATGGAAGCAATATTTTAGGGATCTTCAAAGAACATTTTTTTCTGATATATGTCTAGGAGTTAAATTGTTAGTTAGTTGTGTTCAATGCAAGGCTCCCCATGTAACTTTTTATGCTTTTGTCAGCCATTGTAACGAAGTTGATCACCTTACTCAGGGCAAAAATTTAAACAAATGCACCTCTCCTTTTCAAAAATTGGAAATTCTGTAATCGCCCATTGCAAATTATTTTACTCGACAGGTTGAACCATTGCATTTAGTAAATCTCTTCAGTTATAAAAAGTCTATCAAAATTTCAGTGGACGAAGACGTAGTTAGGTAGTTGGTGATTGTCTCTGAGTCGTAGCTGGAATATAAAATTGAATATTGAATAATTTAATTACTTATAATCATCTTCGATGTTTTAAAATAATATTAAAGAGGGCAGCAATTCATTACTAATAATTTTCAGAGCAACTTAAGTATACTTAATATAGTAGATGAGTAATTATGGTTCATGGTCTTTTTTTAATTGTTAATTTCCTGTCGATGTGAATCAAGTGAACTCTTCGGAATTTGAACTTTGAACGAACTTTTTCAACCAAAGAAAAATATATAAATGTACAGTTACGACTGTAGAAGGAAAGGGTATGAATTAAGACCTGAAACATGGAATTAAAACGGTATTCATTTTCGGTGTTAGCTCGGCTAGTTTTCATTACAATTATATTTCCAATGTAATTTCGGCTACTAATTTTTTTCAATGTTTCCTAGCATTTACAATTTCTATTACCGTATTGCCATGGTATTTTCGGCAACAGCTCGACAATTTGTCATTGTTGGATTTTTCCGCTACAGTTCGGCTAATTGTCATTGTCACCAACAGTTCGATTATCTGTCTTTGTTAGCATGACGTTTTTCATATAAGTTCGGCTAGCTACTAGCTAAAATTTGTACAATAATATTTTAGGCAACGGATCGACGGTCATTGTTACCTTGGTATTTTCCTGAGCAGCTCAGCTAACCGTCATTATAAAGTCATTGTCAAATTGGCATTTTCAATGACAGCTCGTTTTGTTATCTTGTTACATTTTACAATGGCAACATCTCGGCTAGTTGTCATTGTTACCATGGGATTTTCCACCATCGCTTGGCTAGTTATCATTGATATATAATGGTATGTTCCGCAACATCTCGGCTAACTGTCATTAAACATGGTATTTTTTCATCACAGCTCCGCTAGCTGTAAATGTTTCCATGGTAATTTAATCACAATTCGATTAGTTGTCAATGTTAAAATAGAATTTTCCACAACAGCTCTGCTAGTTCTCGTTGTTACTATGGTATTTCCTGTAACAACTCGACTAGCCGTTATGGTATTTTCCATAACAACTCGGCTAGATTCAATGTAACTATGGTATTTTCTGCAACAGCTCAGTTAACTGACATTCAATTTGTTACCATGAAATTGTTCGTTAATTACTCGCACACGACTCGGCTTGCTGTTATTATAATATTATAACTATGGTATTTTCCATAATAGCTTGGCTAGATATCATTGTGACATTGCATTAGCTCGGCCCCTCTTTCAACGATACCGTAACTTCACATTCTACAGGTTTACTGCAACAAGCCACCTTCTTCACCTTTATATGTTTTCATTCATATTTTTCTGAAAACTACGTAGACGCGCATGTTGCCATGCAAACTGGTCTTTTGATGTAATTGGACAAGTTTTATAACATTTCAAGATGTTTAAAGTTTTAAAGTAAGTGAGAAAAACTTCAAGATCTTAAAATTTCAAGACGATAAAACTTTCAAGTTAGTCTATTGAATTCGTTCAACTAGATTTGTTAAGATTGTGGCTAAAATTTGACAAGAATCAAAAGAATATCTTTACTAGTAATTGCCAAAATCCTTTCTTAAATTTTGTAATAACACGATAACGATAAAAAAAATGGTTAATATAACACGAATAAACTAATATAATTCTGAAATACTAGTATATATTGTGAGAAACAATATAAGGTAATGTTAACTGTTAAGTACGTGTCATATTATACAGTAAGTAACCTTTGTTTCTATCCCGGACACAGCAACTTCATCTGAAGGATTGTTTTTCCGTGATGTCCGATGACAAATCAAACTGACCTAAATTACTTTATTACGTTATTATTCAATGACAATTTTTTAACCAAACCATTTTTTTGGCAAAATAATTCAATAAAATTCAACAATAATAAATGTATATTGAAGAAAAAAATACGTTACCATTAATGAATATAGCAAGGTTGCCTTTCGAAATGTTGTCACATTTTTGTGAACTTTGGCGAGCAACGAGCACAAAGGAAAATATCTAAGGGGGAATAGGATACCGACAGTGTAATTTAATGTCTTCCTACAACCAAACCAAAAATGTTACTTTGTAACTCCGCCGTCATAAGTTTCACTTTCTTATTAGATAAGGTGTTTCCGTGGCCGCCTTATTAATTAGGGTTTCAGGGGATTCATACGATCATAAAGGAGTTCTTTGGTGGATATTGTTCCATTGTAGAGGGTTTGAAGTTTCGATCTGAACTCTGATTCAAGATTCTTTATTTACTTAGTACTGGGATGATCATTTCTTTTAACTGTCTACGACCTTTCAATAGCAATTGCTGTTGAGTTGCTGCCGGACACTGCTGCAATGGAAAAGGGTGGGTTGCATGCCACTAAGATCGGTGGTTTTCGGGACCATTGAAGTCGACAGTTTTTCCGGTGATTTCCACCTGATTTGTCTTTTTTCTCGTGGACTTCGGCATTTGACAACTCTGGACGGTAATTTTGTTATTACCGCCATTTCACATGTATTTTTCAACATACTACTGATAATATTGAATTCACCATAGGTCCTTTCCTGATAATGTTACGTGGAGGTCGCAATTTTTAAAAGCTATCATGAAACAAATTGCCATACTTTTTAGCGATTATTGTGATAAGTATGATTAGTTTATACAAACTGCAATGTTTTTTGCAAAAAAGCTTTCACGAAACACAAACGCATGGATACAAATTGTTACCAAAGACATGTCTCTTCCTGATATTTGTTGCAAACTTGAAAGTAAATACAGAAGGTCCTCTCCAAATCAAAATCACAAGGTCACGTAACTTAGGACTATTTGCAATTTTTTCACTTTAAGACCATTGGTATCAATATGATCTCTCACAATACTGATTTTCACTTGTCTGTGTGCGTTTTTGCAGCTCATGGTTCGTGCATTTTTTGTTGCTGATTCGTCTTTTTAAAGAGGTGACCAGGACGAAACACAATACGAAGAATAATAGGATCTTGCATAAGATCAGATTAAAGATCCTGAGTGCCCGGCACCTGAATCGGTTTTCAGGGGCTCCGACTACAGATCTGCCGGGCGCGCCCACAGTTGGGGGATAGGGGAATGCCCTGTCTATGCGAGGTAGTTAGGTCATAATACGGAAAGTCCGACCGGAAAACATTGTAGATCATTGTAGCCAAACTTTGTGGAGAAACGCCACGCTCCATGCAGTATAAAGACCCCTTCTAAATTTTCTAAAGAGAGCAGACTCATTGGGACTCGAATGGATTGCTAAATTTCCTGCCCCTACCCATTTCTCCCCTTTTTCAGTGGCATTCAGAACTCGTTAATTGACCCGGTTGCCCCCTCCACCCTTGTTTCTTTCTTCTTTCACTTAATATTTTTTGCATTGATTAACTTGTCCTCGTACTGTTATAGCTAAAATATTGTTCACTGGACGTTCAACACTAACTTATCAATCAATCTTTCACAAGTGTAAGAAATTTCGTCTTTTCTCGAGTTGAGCGCAGCGACAAGAGAGGAAAAAACGTAGAATTTCTTTTTCACGAGTGTAAGATATCCCGATCTTTAATTTTGATCTATGCAAATACCTAATTCTTTTTTAAAAGCGAAAGGAGACGTCTGTAAACCTTTTACTGTTTGAACAACGTTGTCGCAATTTGCGTATTCCTTACATTGTGCATGACTTCAGGTGTTTTATGACGTTTTGTCATGGTTACGATTGTTATATCACAAAAATCAACACGTCTGGTTTGGAGATGAATTTCACTATTTATTTATATGTCAACACGAGGCAATCAAAATAGAAAGGAACAAATATATTCCCTGGTACTATTACGTAATACATGCGAGACAAAATTGAAAAGAAAATGAAAGGATATGGAGTGAATGTACATGTAACAAAAACGCACACGATACATAGAAAACTCCAGTTTATCAAGGACAGGGCTTTTATTCCTGTCTACATCTTGATGTCGCCTGAGGGTCTTCAACTAGAGGCGAACAATATTCACCCCCTCAAGCAAGATCAAGAAGGCCACTAGCGTGCACTTAAGTGGTATTCTTGACAAAAATTATATCAAGGTCACTCCCTTGCTCCCAACCCGCCATGGAGTGCCAACTTAGGCGATGCTCGGGGTTATCAAGCTGAAAGCACCAGGGTTACAAGAAGAAAATAAAAATGTTGAGCAACATCGATCGCAGCTAAAATGTGCCATTGAAGCAACCCTATCATTGTGCAACAAAAGCATATTAGATAACGTATTAATATTTCTAACCAATATTATACATTTATTATATTTTTGTTATTGTATAGCAACATAATATTCCCTAAGAAAGCAACCAAAAGTAAGCGTGCAATAAATTTCCATATTGCAATATGACTTAAAATTCATGACGTCATTGACAGCAAAAATGGCCTAATTAGCAAGAATTTTAGGTTTGCTTTACAATAAAAGGGTTACTGCATGAATACTGGGAAATAATAAATATTGCACTCACAAGCTCGTGTAATTTAAAATTCTACTCGGGATAATATTTCCCAATATTCGTGCAATAACCCTATATTATAATCATTGCCGTAATAATATTTTGTTGTGTAAATTATATCTTATTTTATTAGGATGATGTACAGCTTTTATCATCGTTAATCATTCACCTTGTATTATTATTGATTTTGTCGTAAAGAATTTTCTATATTGTGTTTATTATATTACATGCATTGTTTAATTCTACTTTTAATTCTCATGTTACAGTGTATTCTGTCTTGAGTGAAATAAAATCTTGAATCTTGAATCTTTGTTGGTAATTTATCGATGTGAGATGAGGTCGAGTGCATCGATCTCACATGGGTCATCTTCCACTGTAAACCACCATTTACGGAAGAAACGTAAATGTTTGTGCTGACGGCGTAAATTTTGTGATATAGGTAAGTTTATAGCAATATGCTATTTACAGAAATAAGATATGGGTGCCGGTGGTTTGTTGGAGATTTACATATGGGTGACCATTATTTTCGTTAATATTTTACTAAGACCGTAGCGCAGCGGAGTGAGAGGTAAAATAAACGAAAATAATGGACACCCATATGTAAATCGACTACAAACCACCGGCGAACATGCATTATTTCGATTTTGATATGACATATAATAATCTGGACGGACCTATGGTGTACACGGTAATGACAGCCATTACACAAGATCTATTGTCGTTTTTGTGCACAAAGCATATTATGACGTCGTCTGTTTCAGCGTAAAGACTGTTGTAACGTCGCTCATACTGTTATTGGATATTCTAACGTGGCTTTCGTTAATCGTCAACCATTCTAACATGGCTCCTGTTAATCGTCAACCAGTATAATACTCGATAACCATATATTTCGCACATGCGCAAATGGTATCGGAATATGTTCCAGNATTTCACTCTAGGAAGTGACGTCACAATAGACGTTGTCAACGTTGTTGTTAAGTAAACGTCACAGCGGATTAATCTTTAAAACGTAGTTCATGAAATGAATCATCAACGAAACCATCAAATATGCGTGGAGATCTATATAATAAAAACTATAACTAATCCTTGATTCTGATTATCGAAAATATTCAACTCATGATCGAAAAACGCTGTAATTCACTCATGCGCTCCGCGCATTCGTGAATTACTGCGTTATTCGATCATTCGTTGAATATTTTGCGATAATCAGAATCTTGGATTAGTTATAGTATAATTCTAACGTGGCTTTCGTTAATCGTCAACCAGTATACTCGATATCCATATATTTCGCACATGCGCAAATGGTGTCGGAATATGAGAAACAACAATGTTTTTAATTCTATTCGTCAAAGTTTATGAAGGAAAAAAAGTTAAGAGCAGTTTTTGACTAAATCATGGGATTAAGACATGTAAATGTGTATTGTTTTGCTTTCGATTTGAATTTTGAACTTGCATCAGCTTGAAAACATCAGATTATGTATTGTGACGTCATAGACACAGAGAGCAACGTAAGCAGGAAATCTGCTTTCTCTAAGGTCGCCTCAGAATGGAAAATTCAATTTTCTGTCATATTAGAATCGAAATACTTCATGGCAGGTATATGGTTATTGTCATTTAACCATGGGCTGGGCCTTTATATTCGCAAATTTGACCCCTCGCTAACGCTTTGGGCTAAATTCGAATATAAAGGCCCATCCCATGGTTAAATTTCCAATAACCATATACCTGCCATGAATTATTTCTTAAATAAAAAGTCCCAGCCCATGGTTAAATGACAATAATCATATACCTGCTATGAATTATTTCGATTCTAATATGACAGAAAATGGAATTTTCCATTCTAAAGCGACCTAAGAGAAGGCGGATTTTCCACCTCCATTGATGTCTTTATCTCTGACGTCACAATACACGATCTGACGTTTTCAGACAGATGCAAGTTAGAAATGCAAATCGAAATCAAAACAATACACATTTTAGGCTGGTTCTCTCTCCTCTTCATAACGCATGCGCTAATGTACGAGTCAATATCGCGGAACGAGATTTGATGAATGGGAACCGGTCTATACACATTTACGTGTCTGAATGGCATGATTTAGTTAAAAAACTGTTCTTATCCTTTATTTCCTTCATAAACTAAGACGAACAAAATTAAAAACAATGTTGTTTTCATCCCGTTTACTCATATTTCGATACCATTTGCGCATGTGCGAAATATATGGTTATCGAGTATTATACTGGTTGACGATTAACTAGAGCCATGTTAGAATTTCCAATCCATGAATTATTTCTTAATTGAATGATAATTGTATTTTTATCATCTTGCTTTTACTTAATATGTTGTGTCCTTGACATTTACCCTATATCCTTTCTTTTTCATATTTATATGTGTAAATTTTAAAATATGCAACAAGTTAATTGTATTTGGTGCATAAAATAATTAATATCGTTATAAGTAACAGTAATGAATCGACTCCCCGAAAGTTTCTCAGTAATTTCCTCTTTTATGTATGTGATTCTATACAAAGGGTTAACCGTACAGTTTCCATTGAATTTGACAACGACAACTAACGCCCTATTGTGACTACTTCCGCATAAATTCACCTAGATTATCAATCATAATGGTATTTTTGTCAGATGTGACATAAATAGAAATTCAAAAACTATAAAACCTAAATAAAACATACATGTTTATGTCCATATATTTAGTTGTTTCAGTTTAATTTTTCACAATTGACTCAGTCCTGTTGCTAACTGAATTTTACTGTTGTTACTATTATTTTTTTTATTTTTTACATTGGCTAGGGGGAAGGTTTGGGCCCAATAAAACTAGTTTAACCCCATC